>RDPX01000203.1:612182-646657 GCA_003991215.1 Morbakka virulenta
TTGTGGGATGTAAATATCCAGTGTGATAATGTGATTGAAGCAAGAAGGCCAGATTTAGTCTTGGTAGAAAAGAAGGAACATACGGCAATAATCATTGACATAACAGTACCGGCGGATGCGAACGTGGCAGAGAAGGAGAAAAAAAAAGTAGAAAAGTATCAAGATCTGAAAAGAGAAATAAAAAGATTGTGGAAACTGAAGAAAGTAGAAGTTGTCCCTATTGCTATTGGAGCTCTGGGATCCGTGACCAAAGGATTTAAAAAGTTGGTTGAAAAGCTTGGGATTCACTGTAACTTAGGAGTACTTCAAAAGACAACGTTGTTGGGAACAGCCAGGATTTTGCGAAAAGCACTGGAGTTTTGAGAAAGAAAATGCTGGTAGCCCATGGTCATTTTTATGACCCGCCTGTCAGCATAGAACTCGGCAATAAAAACAGCCAGACACAAAATGTGAAAAAAGATGATAATAATAATAATAGTAACAAAATTTGAAATAATTTGAAATGAATAGTTTAAATACACTTGGATACTAATCAGAACGAGTAAAAAAAGTTTCCTTAAGGTGTTCAACAAACCTTTTGCAAACAACATATTATAAAGGGATTCAGACTATTAATCACCTTAAAAATACATTATAGACTCGGTACAACGTATCAACGAAACTCTACACTGAACATATACATTTTAATCCTTGATAATAATGCTTCAAAGTTTAGATCACTTTTCGTATGTTGCTATAGGTTCTCTGTACGCTATTTGCTAAATTTTTAATAGCTAGATACATTAAATTTTCTATTATCTTAAAATTTATGCTTTCTTTCTTTTATGCACTATCTAAATCCTTTCATTCTAATTTTGTCTTGCGCATAACTGTGTCTTTTTTGACAAGTGGGGATAAGTTGTTTATTGATTCTATAGAAAAGTGCTGTGTGACTTTTATGTCATCCAAAAATAGAGTGGAACAGAATCTTTACCAAGAGAGTCTGAAAGATAAGCTCCACAAATACACTAAAATGGGGTATGGAAATAAATTTTATTGAGAACACTTCTCCTTCAATGCATTTGCAACCTCAATGGCTTTTAATTTATTTTGTTTAAATATTTTTATTATCATAAGGACAATTCAAAATGTAAATATGAAAGTGGCAACAAAATTGATTATGACATAAATTAGTTGCAGAGTCAAAATCAATTTTTTATTCAAAGCCCTTAAAATAACAACAAACCTTAAAAAGTTTTAAAAACGTTTTATGGAAATTGTCTCTAACCTCTTAGCAATCGATTCTAATTAACAATCAGATTTATTTGCCATTCAAACAAATTTTTTTGTTTAGAGTTTATAAAGTCATAAAGTCAATTTTCAAGATCATATATTTTTCTCGGTGTGTTTGTGTGTGTATGCCTTGAAGGCGAAGAAGGTGAAGCAGTATATACGAAAAGAAAATGAAAAAAAAATGCAAAGATTTAATTGCGCAGTTTTCGGACAAAAAATGCAGTTTATCTAACAGAATAGAATAGAATACTAATATATTATAGTATTTATTTTATAATTTTTGTGTTTTACTTATACTCAAATTGATAATAATAATCACCCTTTTTACTTTTCCAGTTTTAGATATATAAAATGTTTCAGAATAAATTTTACTAAACCAGGATAAAAACCAAGACTTTTTGCTGTTGAATACAGACTATTATAATATGTAACTTCTTTAAATTGTAAATGTATTTGTTTAACAAATTATATATTATGCTGATTGATTTAACATTATACTCTCAATTAACACCAGATTTCTTACAATTTTTTTGTTGTGTAACAAGCTATAAACTAGGTAATCGATCGTCCGTTTTAATATTATTTATATGACCAATAACTAAATTTTCAGGATTTACATTATATTAACATATATACTTCTATACAAATCGATAAACAAAATTGAAATTTGGTTTTATATGTAGATTATTTGTATGACCAATAACTAAATTTTCAGGAATTACACTATATTAACATACATACATACTTTTATACAAATCGATGAACAAAATTGCAATTTGGTTTTATAACTAGACCTTCCTGTAGAACCTTGTAAATAACCATATTTATTATTATTGCTTTTTATAGGTATCTTATTATTAATATACATAATAACAACATTTTTATCTGCTAAGTATTAATTACAAATTGGATGAATTTTAAATATTTTCATAATTATTACAATTATAATATCTGTTTAAATATACTAAAATAAATTTATATTTAAAAATAGATAAAATTTTATATATGAATAAAAAGGTTTTGTAAAAATTAAGAAAAAAATTGTTAAAAAATAAACCAACTCCATTACCTAGAACAAAAGTTATTGAAACAGAAAATACCTTAAAATTGCACTAATTGCTATAGGATATCACTAAGAAATTCTATAAATGTGTTAACAGAAACAACAACAGTTTTAATCTATCATCTTTCAAATATATTAGAATAAAAGCAAATTTTTTGATTTTATGAAACTTTACGAATAACTTTTCATAAATATTTTTAAAAACTTCAATAACAAAAGCAGATTATTTTAACAATAAACGTGAAAGAGTAAAATAAACGATATAGATTTTAAAATTTTTTTAAATTAATCTCAAGAGGTCATTTTTAACAAGAATTGTGTGAAATGTGTTAATTTATGAAATATGATAAAAATTGGTTTTCATATTGTCATATTAGGCATATAAACCTACACATAAAAAATCTTCAAAATATTTTTAAAAATTGATAAAGGAACAATGCAAAATTTTGATTATAGTGGAATAGAATCTCGAGCTAGTGTTAAACAACAAAAACTACTGAACAACAAAAAAAATTGAAAATAATTGTATTTGGTAACGAAAATAAGCAAATGTATCCAATTTATACTTCCAAAGTAAGATTTCATGATCAAATGAACTTGTTATTAATATCAGAAGATGAAAAACAGCATTATATTTTAATAAAAAATTTTGATAATATAATGTTGAATTAGAGTAAAAATAAAACACATGTTTGTACGACTTGTTTACAATGGTTTAGTTCGGAGAGAGATTTCCTAGTAATAATGATAATATTAAGAATTAACAATTACTATAATAATTTGTTATTTATGCTGATTTTAAAGCTATTACTGAAAAGTTATAAGGATGTCAGCCTAATAGTAATGAAACATATACTGAAATCTATCAGAAGGATAGAGATTGTTCATATGCTTATAAAATAGTATCCTGTTTTGATGATGAATATACAAAACCAATTAAAATATATAGAGATGAAAAAGCTATTTATATACGTTTAGAAGTAATGTTAGAAGAATTAAAATATTCTTCGAGTATTATAAAGAACAAAACCTTTGAAAATGACTGAAAAAATGAAGAAGCTTTTCCAAAATCTGATTATTGTTATATTTGTAAAAATGTTATAATGAGGATGATATTCAAATTAGAAATAATTACCACATAGCAAGTAGATAGAAAGGATCTCCTCATGACTATTTTAATCTTCAATTAAGAATTCATTCCAATAGATTTAATTACCAGCAATTTGTCTTAATGTTATGATGGTCATTTCATTATGCAAAATATTGGTGAAATAGCTAAAAATATAAATTAGATATAAATATTTTTGTTTTAACATAATTTCCCCCCATTAATTGGGCCTCAGTATCAAATTAGATATCAATATAATACATTATAATATGGACAAACAATTAAGTTTTGTGTTAGGAAGTAATCAAATTTTTCTTGATAGTTATAAATTTTTGAATTCGAGTCTAAAAAAATCAGTTGGTAATCTATCAGTAGAAGATTTCAAATATATATAAGAACTTGACGAGAAAAAGTGTATATCTATATGATTATATAGATAGTTTTGATAAATCTAATGAAACTAAGTTATTAAAGAAACAATAATTTTACAGTGTATTAAATGATGAAGATTTTAGTAATGAATATAATAATCATGGTATAAAATTCTGAAATATTTTTTATTAAAAAAGTATGGGGAGATATCTTAACTTTTGTTTGTAATCAGATGTCCTATATCTGTAGTAACGTGCATATTAGATCTTAGCAAAAGTTTAATGTATGAATTAAATTATAACTATATTAAAAAGAAATATGTGATAAGGTTCAGATGATTTTTTCAGATGGACTCAATTACATATGAAATGGAGACTGATGGTGAAGATCAAGATTTTTGCAATGATAAAGATAAATTTGACTTTAGTGAAGATATTAGTATTATAACATTATCAATAAAAAGTTAATTGGGAGATTTAAAGATGAAAGTCATGATATATCAATTACAGAATTCGATGGAGTAAGAATTAAAATGTATAGTTATATTAAAGATGATAAAAATGATAGAAAAACTGGTAACAATGTCAAAAGAATTTATTAAAAACGAAATTTAAGATAATGATTATAATAAACAGATGCATTAAACTAGGAAATCTATCAGAAGTGAAAACAATCAGCTTGAGACCTTTGAATTGAATAAAGATAGTTTATCCTGATTTGATAAGAAGAGTTATATTGATGATGACCGTATTGATTCTTATGGATATAAACATTACAATGTGAAATATATTATATTTCTATTAACCATTATTACAAAAATAAAATTAAAAATAATTTTCGAAAATCAAACTAATAACATTTTAATAATTCGATAATTATTTTATCAACTATTTTATAATTAATTTTATTAATTACATATTTCTTCTTGTGTTACTATTGTTAAAGGTAATGACTGTAATTATGGAATAGCCAAATGCATTAATTATTTCTCAGCCTGATGGTATATCCGCTTTTGTAATATGAGAATTCATTTGATTTGATTAAAAACATATAAGCATTATGCTTCTTGAAAGCAAGATAGTAATTAAAATTATGATATCATATAACAACTGGAAACGTTTCATAAAATCTTATCTGTGTAAAATATTTCTTATTGTAAAATCTAATAATTTCTGTATTGTGAAATATAATAAATTTAATCCGCTTTTATCATATAATTACCAAATTTGATTTAGAATTAATAGGTATTTTATGATTTAAGTCAGTAAAGCTTAAAACATGCAAAAAATTGATAATATTTATCAATTATTTAATAATTTTTTTGTTAATTGTACAAAGATGCTTGTGTCTCTATGCTTTATTCAAATAATAATTATTATTATTTGAGGTAGAATGCATCAATTAATTTTCAGCTTTTATTATTCTAAGGAAATAAAATTTGGTATAACAATTTTTTTTAAAATATATACTAATAAAAAATTATTTTTAATATATAGTAATGAAAATTTATATTTGATATATAGAAATGAATAATATAATATTAATTATAAATTTCCCTAAGCATATTAAAAAATTAATTTTGCAATTAATTATTATATTGTGTGTGAAACTAATGCAATAAATACAATAGTAGTTGAGAGTTTCTGGCACAGTTTCACTCTCCCAAAATGCTCAATCACCATACTACTATCCTACGTCCAGAGGGATATGACACCTGGGTGAGTGGTACCAACGATAGGAAATCTTAGAGATACTTGGAGTACAGTCTGTTTTGGAAAATTGTGGAAGCTTTGGAAAACCAACAGTGCTGCAACATAAGGGTATTTTTCTTTCAGAATAAGTACTTTATTTAATTTCACAGAAACAGGATATATTGATATAATATTGTGTATAGTTTCTTTTTTGTACTGATGAATGTGTAGCCTATTTTATTAACCCTAATCCTCGAGTGACTTTTAGCCTTGATGTGTGGTGACTCACTAGTACATAAAAAAAAATTTTGAAAGATGAAAAAATATGCAATATTATTATTTATTTAGTCTAATAATAAATTATACATGGTTTTAGTTTAACATTTTAAAGTTGAAAGAGGAGGAAGCCATCACGTAATGAAAAAGTGAGAGTAAATTGAAACGATGTACCTTTGTTTCGTTGCAAGCTAAATTTCCACCCAATTCTCAGAAGACGGTCAGCTACAGCTTTACGTACCTAAAGGATAAAGTGACGTGAATCATTAAGAGACTGAAGGACATGTACAAATACTTATTTTAATGTAAGGAGGAAAAGAGAGTTTCCATTTATTGATATTTACTAAGAAAATGTTCAAGACCAGTTTTCCTATGCCAAATTTTGTTTAATCAGAAGCTGTTAACTAGGTGTAGACAAGAATAAATATGAAATTATGAACAAGAGACAAAAAGCAGTTTACTTTGTCAATAGCCAGATAAAACTTATAGTTGACAAAGGTACTGAATTTACAAAGAGTATTAAAGTTATCGTACCGATTTCCAAACAAAATAATAAAGTAAACTTTTTACCTGTTGCACTAAAGGTAAAAAATGATTCCAAAACGGAGTTTTTCATCAAATAGAAAAGGACACGGAAACAATTATGAAATGTTTTATTTTTGTATTTAGAAATTCCATTATTTAGAATTCCACAAACACAAATTAAACAGATCTACTTGATATCAATGGAACAATATTTGAACTGAAATACAAAAATTTCATTTGGAAAATTACAATTTAGGTTCAAAAGTAAATTGAATTTAATAAAAGAGGAATTATTTTTTAGGAAATTTCTTATGTAGAGCCTCCATCAGTAGCAAGGCTAATCTAGAAAAGATCATGCCCTGTTTCAAAGATACATAAATATTGGAAATTATTAATTTCTTCAAACTTTATATATATTTGCACACATGTTAACACACGTTTTTTATATCAAGGGAAAAGTGGATGGTAAAAGGTTTATCTTTAAAGAACCCTATGTTCCTGAGAAAAACCTCATTTCCACTTTCCTTGCTCCTATTATTTCCATATTCACTTTGCTGTTCATTTGAATTTCTTTTACTATTTGATTCAGGTACTTTACTCTGATTACTTAATACTAAGCAATACCTCACAAGTAGGGCTTGCTTGGCTTCCTTTCTTATTTTAGGGCTTGAAGAAACCATTTTTGCTAGCTCTCTCCCTCTTTATCTCTCTCTCTCTCTCTCTCTCTCTCTCTCTCTCTCTCTTCCTTTTCTCTACCTCTCTCTGTTTCTGAGAAATTTTCTAAAAAAGATATTCTGTAGGTTCATATTTTCCTTGCTGCTGGATCATCGAATCTTTCTGCTTCCAGTTTAGCACCTTCTTTACCCTTGGTCTTAGCTTATTTGCATTTATTCCTTCTAACCATTACATGTTTTGCTTCCTCCTGCTTTAGGGCCAACCCTGTGGGGTTGCTTGATGAAAATTGTTTCATTCATTGCTAATTTATCAGCAATAACTGATTTCAATTTTGCCTCTGGAGCAGCAAAAATTTGTTAAGTCTCTTCAGGGATGCCAAATACTTTAATGTTGTACCTTCTCCTACAGTTTTCTAGAATATTCGCTTTCTCAACAACTGCATCCAGATCATCTAGGACACTGCTGCAAGTTTCAAGTAAGTTTCAACTTGATTTCATCGATGCCTTTTTAATAGTCCGCAAGGTATTCTTCATATCATTTCCTTGATTTTTCAGTAACCTGAGTTAGGATTTGACATCATTTTGAAAACAGTTCTGTACGCTTTACCCTGTAGTTATATTATTTTATGGAGAAAATCTTAAACTGGACCTTCGCCATTGTTATGAATAATACTTAACTTGAACTGAAAAAGATTATTTTTAAAAAGCAAGTATAACCAGTGTAGGAACTTCAGATCCGTGGATACGTGTAAAATCATAACCGTCTGTTATAGTTAAAAATGTCACTATCTCACATATCCTAACTGGACGTCCACATAGATTGGAATGACACCTTTGCATAAAGATTAATTCCAACTCAGTTTTGCTCTCAAAATTGTCAGACTTTTTGTGTCTGTCTCCAAACATGCTTGTACTGAAAATAATTTTGATAAATATTGAAATACAGATACCTCAACTAATGTATTTTGCAAAAAGTGAGAAATATACAAGCAATTCAAGTGTTACCTTAGGATCTAGTACACAGGTTGAGATGAAGATATGAGCTCCCTACAAAAAAACATGACCAGTTTTGGATGTCAAAACTAACATTATTGTCTTAAGTTATTATTAGAAAATCTGGTTTAAATGCCAACTTAGGACAAATTTAATTGGTTATTTCAACCAATTAAATTACCAGATTAAGATAAAATCAGCATTTTAATATTTTTTAATGCCATACACATTCTTCAGCAAATGAGTAATAGATTACGCTTCAGTGATGATGTGTCATGTACTACAATTTTCTTCGAAATCTAAAATAATTTTTATATCCTTGTTCTTAATCAACAAAATACCCTAGATCAAGCTAAGGAATATTTAAAGCTCTTCTGGAAAATTTAAGAGTTTACATTATCTAAGAGCCATTTTCCTTGATTTGCTTTCTCTTCTTTGCTTAACTGAATAGTTGACTCTTACATTAATCCCTACCAAAACATTTACCTGAAACTCGTATCTGTTAATATCACGCTCCTTTTAAACTAATTTAGAAAGGACTACCTGCGAATCAATAAAATCTTATTAAACTGTATCTCAAACTGTATCCAAAAGATAAGCACTCATCACAAACCCCCAACCCCAGCGATTACGTAATCACTCTTTAAAGAAAATGTTTCTCTCTAAAAAGAAACAAGATTCGATTTTGACTTCTCTCTTCCCCAAAATAAAACCATGATGGAACACAATTTTTCAGGCGAAAAAGTGTATAACAACCATCTGTTTTTAAAACGACATACACAGTATTGAATGCAAGCCAGCATATGGAAAAGTTCTCACAAGTGTTTAAAAATTTTAATATCATAATTATATCTGATTAACTAAAAATAGAAATACAAAGAAAGCAATTCTTACAACGATAATATGTTTTCACTAGAAAGCCTAGATTGATTGTAACAGATCGTACACTTTATCCTCCTGTCGAAGCTTCTCTTGTTTACCCAAAGAAAATGGGTAAAAGATACCTAAGATCTATTCGACTGGTATCAAAACTTGTTAAAATATTTCACACTGCATTACAAAAATATCATTGGACTAAATAATAGTTGCTTTGAAAGTGTCAACGACCATTTATAGCTAAGTATTTCCAGCAATAGAATAAGAAAAGCCAAATTTTGAAAACGTCTAATGATGCAACTGTCTGGAGATGATGTACAAACAAGCACTTAACAACTAATTAATATAGACCAGCAGCTGACAAGTTAGTAAAATAATGTTTATCATATTAAATAAATTATTTCTTTTCCACTACCAATTTTATTTCTTTAGAAATCATTAATTCGCACTAATAAATTGAAATACTAAGATTGATTTGAGATTTCTTGTGAGCTTAAGAGTATCTACCAGCTTTGAGCTTAATAGAACCAAGTTCAGCTAACATTTATTTGGTCCCACTTTCTAGGATTAACTGAAATTCTGCTGAATCTCCTTTTCCATCAAAGATTCTTAATTTTGTAGGAGAATATTACTTTGTTGTTTCCTCTATGGCTAATCCTACCTTTTTCTGCCTAAAAATTAAAGAAAATCCCCTTTTATTCAACCCACAGAAAATTATCTTTTTTAAAACGTTCTATCTCCAATAATAACTGTTATATTCAAGAAATACCACACGTTTATACTTGGTTAGACACCGATGATTTGACTCTACAGTTATCTTATGGCACGTCTTTATAAGAGAGGAAGCACAAAAGTTAATTCGTGCAACATCAGTTGCCAGCATGAAATTATGGAATAGGAATCAGTCAAAATAAGCTTTAAATTACAGACTGCATCTCAAAAATTGGAATGCCGAAAGCTTGCCTTTGAAGCTCGAACTTGACAAAACACTTTCTTCAGTCCAAAGGAGAATTTAGTGGTTTCTATTGCCACACGTAAGGTAAAAAGCGATTTTGAATCAGTTATAGCAATTAATTCCAAACGTTAAGCATAAATTTACATTGTACATACAACCAAATTATTAGTATAATTTATCATAGGAACAATAAAATGCTGTGATTATTACCTGCAATGAGCAGCAAATAACAAATAAATATTGGGGCACAATGAAGTCGGTATTCATTGCCCACAACCCTGTCATCCAGCTGAGTCCCAATAAAGGTGTGAGAATTAAAACACCTCTTAAAGTAGTTCTGCATAGAATTCAAAAGAATATTTATAATGTTAAGTTCATTTCATTCGAAGAAATTAAAAAATATAGCTCAATTTGACACAGAATATTTTTAATATCAGTAGATAGTCTAGCAATGATCGTCATTTTTATCAATTTGAGTATGCTATACTTTTGCTATTTGGAAGAAATAGTTAAAGGCTTATTATTTTGTGACAGTTAGATAGAATGCATGGCAAATGTTGACATAGAAATGGCTGCTAATCGTCTTCATGTGACTGTATACCGTATACTTGTCCGCAAATCCTTTATTTCTTTACGGTGTATGTTGTTATGTTATAGCAATATTCTTTATAATTTTGGCTTTCAAAACACGAAGGAAAATATGAACATTGCTCTAATATTTCAGCTGCAACAGTGATAATATTCAAGTGTAAGTTTAGATGCTTGCTGGTGTAAGCACAAATGTTGATCTCGTAATTTTGGAAGGAATTGTAGAACATCATTCAGATTGTTGGAAATCGGTCAGCTATCCATACGATCCTCCTTCTCCTCCTCCTCCTCAGGTGCCGTGCTCTCCCAGAACGTTTGCGATCATGGTTCTCCACAGACTTCTATCCTTTGCGGTTCTTAGCAATCGCAGCTCGCTCTTTCCTGACCATCCCGCTATGCCTCCTGGGTAGTTCGTTCTTGGCCTTCCCCTGCCTCGCTTCCCTTCGATCTTTCCCGTTAGTGTCACTTCTTCGAGCTCCTCTTTTCTCATTATATGACCCAAGAAAGAAAGCTGTCTTTCTCGAATAACGGATAGCAGCTTTCTCTTGCACTCTGCCCTCTTAAAAACATCCATATTGGAAACATACTCAGTCCAAGATATTTTTAAAATGCGCCTTATGAACCACATCTCTGCACACCTCATATCTCATACCATACGATGTGAGCACAAAATAAATATTGCACTGAAATATTATAAAAATATTTTTTTTAACAAATTTTGCTTTTTTACTATGCATTCTTTTCGTTCCTTAATAGAGTTAACAAACCCATAAAGCAGTTGATATGTAAAAAAATAATGTTCAATATTCGTCACTTAGTTTTTTATTCTCCTTACTATAATCTTGGAATAAGGCAGAACATATACGGAGTTTCTAGGAAGTAGACTAATTCCAATTTTTTTGCGTACCTAAAAATTCAAAAGCAGCAAAACAATTTATTATTCACTAATAAATCTTTTTGTAATTCTTTTGAAATATCTCCTTTAAAACTATTACAGGTTTGTTTGTGTGCTGTTCAAAAAAGATTGGTGTATATATTTATGTATCGTTTACTTGATAATTTCTTTATATAAAAAAAGGAGAAATTCAAACCTTGCGGAAAGTTTTAACCTCTGAAGCGAAATTATTTACCTTTTTTTTTGAATATAAATCTGAGAATAATGATGTGTAGGAAAAAGTTAAGCCACCTTCGGTTATAAGCCTCACTAAAATAAACCGGTGACTGAATCCAAAAATGACAGAACATGACAAAAAGTCCCTTTCACATTTAGTACTAAACAGCTTTTACAAATTTTAAAACTAAATTACAAGCTCAACCAACAAAAATAGTATCTGGCATGGCATTGTTAACATCGTACAGAAGTATTTTTTTGTTACCTTCTACATGAAGAGGTTCGATCTTAAGGTAGCAGGAAAGCTTTGGAAGATCGCACACAGTTAAACCGCAGACATCGAACGACTTTATCATCACATTCTTGGGCATATTCCTCCACACCTGAATCACCCATTGAAAATGCCACAACTGACAGTAAGCTTTCACATGACTTACAGCGGTAAATTCAAATTCTCTTTGACTATTCATTGAAATCATTCGTCGTATATTTCACAAAAATATTTCCTGAATAACTTGTTGTTGGAGACATAAAGAAGACTGCAAAAGGTTCGTTCATCCACCAGAGATGACTGACATGACCGTGATACGACATTTTAATTTTTCTTCAAGAAAATTGCTTAGCTATCTGTTAGATGCTGCAAACCCCATAATTCTATTTCTATAAGCCATTTTGAGGCCCATGTCTTAATACGATTGCAAGGGACATGGCACTACTGCTCCCTATATTGTTCAAGTTTTTCCATCCATTTATCTTCAATGATGGATTAGCATACCTTTCTCCCAACTCCCAGCTTTTTCTTCCTTTTTTGTTTGTCTACTTGATGATTCAATTCATCCTGTTCACTTTTATTTTGTCTCAACAGGCGTACCATTTACTTGTTAATTTTAAACTGTCTACCTGCTTTACTGTTTGAACATTTCTCCACTACTGCAATTACTTTAATTTAAAACTTTGCATCGTGGTCCTGCGTTTGACCATATTTGTAAAACAAGAAAATTCGGAAATGAAGAAACTAAATAACTATCAACTCTTAATTTTATGTAGTGGAGATGAATATCCTGCAGATCAAAATTACAACAAAGGTTGCGTTTTATCTTTGGGGAGCTAAATTAAGATATTAAAATAATTCGATGCCTTAAATATAATAATTTACATTGCGGCTGTTTATAAAGTGCACATGATGACAGACACAAAAAAGCGTGTAAAAATTTTACAAGCCGTGCGTTAGTGTCAAAGAAATGCAATATTTAACTAGAGGCCAATAATTTCAATGTCCAGCTAATTTGGATATTCAAAGGAACTTTTCTGTAATATAATTCAAGCTGGTTTCTTTTAGGTATGTAAAGAAACATCTAGGTCTACTTCTTACGTTGAAGAAGTAAGTATGGATTAACTGAGCTATCTACAGACATAGCCTCTTGTAGAGATTGATAAATAATAGGTTTATTCTGAACACACAGAAAAAGTACAAAAATATTTGATAATTTTCCTCTAGTGGAAGAAAGCTGAATAACTTCCCACCCTCTTAAAATTTTAAGTAAGTATACTTTTTATATACACGAATAGCCTTATTTAACACAGAAGTAAAACATAATTTTAAGCAAAAAAATCGAAAAAGTTTAAATAAAAAGTATATTGCAATAAAGAATATTCTGAGCTATTTTGATTTTCATGAATCAAGGAAACCGTTACCAGTTAAAGCCACCTAAATTTCTGATACCTGTTTGTTTTAATGACAGATTCACATGGCATCAAAATAAGACAAAAAAGACAAAGTCTTATTTTATATGATATTGGCATTAAAAATATTTGTTTTTGGTAAAAAAAGGATAAATTTTTGATGGATTTGTCAGTATACAATATTGGTCCAGAAAGAAAACTGACCTAAAAAATTTTATGCTTAAATGTGACCTTCTTAAAGCTTCACTGATTGAGTAAAAACTTTCCAATAATACTTCTAAAAAACTCTTTAGTCCAAAGAACTTTTGGTAAATAAAAGATGTAAAGACAAAGCAAATTTTCTATATTCTTTCTCCTTTAATTGGAGGATAAGGAGCCTGAATTGTAGTGCTTGAAACGTCCCATGCTGATACATAAACACTTACATACACACACATACACGTGTGCACACGTAAACAACTCGAGTCATTGACTCAAGCGTAACTTTGGCTGGGTATAATTTCATTTTTAAATACAATTTGTGCATAGTATTCTTCAGAGGAATATTGCAATAAACAAAATAATAATTAGACAAATAATAATGTAATAATAATAATAATAATAATAATAATAAATTTACACTAGTTAATGACCAGCGTAAAAAATGGGGAATGCCCAAAGCTTAATTGGAGCTGAAACTCCTTTCATGGGGAATTTTAAATAATTTATGTACACAGTTAAGCATCGGTTTTGTTGTAAAAAAAGGAGATTTTTAAAATTTATTAGTTAAAATAGTTGCTTTGTTTAAAATCGTTTAAGAGTAAACTAAGTTAAAAGTGCTGTGCTAACTGTATGTATGTGTTTAGTAAATCTCAAAACTATTCCATTTGGTTATCTTTAATCTTTATTGTTTATAGTTTAATTATGTCTCCAAGACTCTTCCCTTTTCCAATTAGTTTTTAGAGTTCTTTTTATTTCTACATTTAATGTAAAACAGTCATAAGGACAGAATAAAAAGTTATTTTAGTTAATTATGCTGTAAGTTATTTTCTCGTCATTGCTATCTAGTAAAACTTGCCTTCACTGTCACTGTATGGATAAATGAATTATTGCAAGGACAATTTTGGTTATAATGATCTGTGTAATAATGGCTTCTGTTCAAGGAACAAAAGTTTTCTTATACTTTGATAGTATACCTACGTAAAGTTACTACATCATTATTTTAAAATTTCTACTATTATGATAAACAGAAACCCAGTACCTCACTTGTTTTGAAAATTTGCTTCCTATCAGTCGTTTTGTTCCAAGAAGCTTCCTTATCACCATAACTAGTATTACAGAGTTTACCTTAAAAATAATTGAAACACAATCAAATAAAAATATTTCATATCTCAGACAGCTTCTGCTCCAAACAGCTAATAATTACTAAAACGTTGTTTTTTGACATCGTTATTACACAGCATATTTATCAGTATTTCTGATATTCTTAACAAGTTTACAGCTAAAAAGATAAGCATGACAGAAAATTCTCAAAGTTTGAAATTACTTTTTTAATGTGTCATAAGTCTTCTTACTTGTTCATTTTGCAAATTTTTCTGGACTGCTAGTCCCTTATACAGACCTAACATGTTATTCTTTACATATTTTTCCAAGATTCAATTGACCTATTTCAGGCCGTTTTGTTACTCAAATACAAAAAAAATTTCTAAAAAAATATTTGTTTTTTATGTAATGTTACTGTCACAAGTTGACTTTGTGTAGCTGATATTTGTACATGTTTCCTAATTCAAACTTATTGCTATTAAAGGTGGGTTTCTCTTTTGACCGAATGCATTAAACACTTTGAAAATTTATCATAAATATTAGTAAATATTATCTGAGTTACTTTCAAGTTGTTTCATTGATCAAATAATGAAAACCCTTTACCAGGCAACTTACGTAAGTGATCAAATTTTTCTAAAACAGATACTTTAGTTGCAAATGGCTAGAGGTTTTCCAATGAAAAACTTGAACAACTATAGCCAAGCAGGAAACAGTCATATTTTTGCTTGATATACCTTGATTTCAAGACCTATAACCAGTTTCCCAATATGAATAGGTGAAATTAGGTTATTAACATTGCCAGCATATTTTGGGACCGAAATGAGGGACAGAAAATCTCAAAATAACTATAATATAGTTGTAGAGGTTTCTAACCTGTGTTATCTTGCTTTGTGGTGCAAACAATAGTTCCTTAATAAAAAATTAAATGCTTAAAAAATAGTGATATATGAATATTACATACCGATAACATACATACAACAGGAACAATAAATATCCAAATAGTACCACTGTCATATGACAGCCAACAGCTGCAAAAACAAAGAAAAACATTGCAATGAATTACTATTAACTAATTACAGTACCAAAATCGAAAATTCAATGCGAATTTTCAACAAAGGAAATTATTCGTGGCAAAACTGCAGTGAACGTTTGCTTGGAAATCAAAAATATTTTTATTTCAAGTATGTTTCACGTTTTTTTAGCGTACCATCTATTAAAAACCATATATACACATGTAACAAAAACGAAATTGAAGAAAAACAAGAATAAAAAACAAGATAAGTTGTTTACTGTCGATTTGTTCCAAAACCTTTCCCTTTTGTAGTTGCAGCTGTAACCAACAATGCAACGGCTGGTATAGCTAAAAGATAGATAAAAAATTAAATGAAATAAAGGAAAGGATAGTTTGAATTGGAAAAATACATAGTCACCAAGCGCATTTACCAAAAATCAAACAATTAACTCTTCCTTCCATGTAAGTAGGTATACACACATAAATAAATAAATATATAATAATAAATTAATAAAAGAAATAATAATAAAAATTTATATATATATATGCATATGTGTGTGCTTGTTTCTATCTTATCTTTGCATCTTACCATGCATACTACATCAATTTATATGCCTATCTACCAATACTAATTTTGTTGCAATTAATACTAAGCTAGCCTCATACACACACACAGACATATATATATATATATATATATATATATATATATATATATATATATATATATCCATATGGGTGTGATTGTTTCTATCTTATCTTTGCATCTTATCATGTATACTACATCTATTTATATGCCTATTTACCAATACTAATTTTGTTGCAATAAATACTAACCCAGCCTGCACAAAATTGGGTCAAGCTCGTGTTGAACAATACTTCGGTATGTGCCTCTATAACTTGACCATGCAATTAAGATTACATGACAACTACCATGTAAGAATTAATATTTGACACCTTAAATTTCGAAGGGTTAAGGAATTTTAATATTTGTTGGAGTACATTGCTGAATTCTATTCGGTGGCGTTGTCTCCGTGAGTCTACTTTTCAAGGTGGCAGTGGTGATGGGTTATTAGTTGAAAATTTTGCCTCAGAAAGAAAATTGAAATGCCTGCATTCAGGAGTATTTAACAACCATTGAACGTAAGTTAAAAGTAAAGAGTTTTAAGAGATATTTTTAATAAATAATTGTATATTGGGTTTATCAAGAAGTTGTAGAGTATCAGCAAAATGTATTGATTATGATAAAAAGTGGAAAGGTTTTAAAAATTTACTTCCTACTTTTAGATGGTCGGGTTATGAGAATTTCTTTAGTTTGAGAAAATCATAGTTGGAAAAAATTAAATTCACTCTTCAAATTTTTTTTGAAATGTGAATGACTTTTGCCCAATAAATATTTTAAAAAGTCATCGTCCACATGATTGTTTCCCGTCATGTTTTCATCATAAATATCAATAGGGATGTGGTCTGAAACAGAAGTAATATATGCAAGTTAGTTTTTTGTAAACTTGTAGTCCAAAAAACCTGTCCGTGTTAAATAATACCTTGGATTGTCAAGGAAAAAAATCCATCTTTTTTCTTTACTCCTTCTTTCACCTTTTAAATATTTTGCATGGTTCATCATTTAAAGGCTATTGTACCATGCGATGAACATTTCATAAGATACTGAGGTGAGTATAAATATAAGGCTCATTTGACACTGTATATCAAAAATATTTTGTCAGCAAAGTCCAATAAATTGTAAAAGACTATCAGAGTTCTAAGGAAGCTGGGTGATCTGAAATTACTCTCATTGACATTTATATTGTGGTTCTGTATTTTGTACCCTGTAATAACTAGGGAAGAGTTTTCAATCTTTTTTCTCATTAATTACTCATTAGGCTCTACAATACTTTTTAGGAGAGCCAGAAAAAGAGACAAAGCTCTACGGATAAACTAAAGTCAAACAAATGTAAACAAAAATACAGACTAGGACAGGTGTTTTGGTATGTTGACACCGATAGGAATAAAAAGTCATTTGGAAATTTTGCAGTGACTAAGATTACAGAAAGCGTTTTATTTAAGTGTATGGGATTCATGTTCGACAAGAAGGATTTGGCTTTTTAGATGTCATTTTGGATCAATTTTTTCTCTCCTTTCAAATTCACGGCATGTGCTTCTTTTGATACTAAAAAGAAGTTAAAAACGTAAATTTACAAATGCTAGAGATGTAGTTTAAGCAAAACCTTTTAAAAGTTAATTTTTCGTTTGATTATACCATTAGTCCTTCAGATCTCAATGGTTGGATACCTCAACACACACTGGGGCGAATCCCTCACAGCTGCTTTCTTAAACTAATATCATCAGCTGTCATGACAATTTCTCATTCCATCTAAAGGGATTTTGTTTTGACCTGATGTTTGATTTGATCTGAAGTTTCTAATTGGCAAGAAAGAAATGGAGTAGTGTCAAACTGGTTTTAATTTAATCTCCATCGATAGAGTCTCTCTGTTGTCAAATACTTTTACAAAGATGAAATATATATAATGATAAAAAAAGGATTACTGTCCAGTTTGCCTTTAATCAACTGTTATTCATTACATATAAAATTTATTTTGCATTTGACCTAACCTCAAGCAAAAATACTATTTCTTTTTTTCATTTACTCAAGAAAGTTGAATAAATCCAGCAAGATATAAAGTCACGTAGGTGTATTGTACATATTTTTATTCTGATCCATAATTTTACATTAAATCGTAACATAACGTTATAGAGATTAATACTGAAGGTAGCATAGAGTATTCTAGTATTCAGATGTTTCTCCTCTATTTTTTCCAAATATTACTGTTCAAAGCCTGAGCTGAAATATCAGACTGTTTGCTTATGAAAAGTCATTCTGTTGTTACTGGTAAAAAATAGCATTAAAAAGGATATTGAAAAAAATGTCAAGATACTTTATTACAGGTGCAATGGTTTATTGCTTCTAAACAATAAAATCCAAGCATTTTACTACAAAGTTATATAGCAATAGCATTACTTTTCAGGCAAAGCACAAATACCAGGGTATTATTTCTGGTCATAACAAGAAAGCCATATTAAAGAGAAAGAGAGGCATTAACAATTGCTTTTGCAATGTATTACAAGATGAAAACCACCAAGTTTTCATTTTACCTTTACGGTCTTACTTGGTTTGAGGTGACCTATTTAACCATACACTTAAAATTGATCGGCATATTGCCCTTACAGATAAGCTCTTGCAAATATTAATAAACCAAAGCACTATCTTTCATTAAAACATAAATAACTATCAGAAGGCTAATAACTGTCATAATGTATTGGACTAATAGGAATTTTACAACATGAAGCACATCAGACAACTGTTTCATTTTTAATTATTCCAAATAAAAGCAAAAGTCAGTTGCTAATTAAATTTAAAAAAACTCAAGTTTTCTTCTATATTTTAAGTCAGTTTAGTCTTTTTTGCTTGAATGGCTGTGTTATGACATTTTAACTGACTATCAAATTTACATTTAATCTCATAAATTAAAAACTTGTAAGTATAAGTCAAATAAAACTGGTTGCCTTCCTACTGGGGATTTTAACAACCATCTTAGCAAATGAGACCTTAAATATTATGTAAAAAAACTATTACTTTCCTTGGAAGTCCAATGTAAAATGCATACTTATATGAAATATGACATGTTCTATATTTGAACCGAAATAAAAGTATGCAAAAGTTCTCTGTTTTTAATCTGAAAAATACTTATGCATAGTTTTAGATATGTTAATCAAACAAGTACAATTAGTAAAGTAAACAAGATTCAAAAATGTGTTGCAAGTAATAATTGATCTTAGTTGGTAAATTCAATCTTTACGATAACGCTTCATTGTCGATAAAATTAAACAATTCTATATTTTGACTTTTTCTTATTCATTTTAATAGTTATCATGATAAAATAACTTGCAACAGATAAGAAATAAACAATGACACAAAGCAGAGATATTACAATTTGTATGTGAGACCATGGTCATGTGATTATGAATTCACAACCTTGAGATATTTTGTTTAGAACTCTTCTAGTCTTGTAACATAGTATGCACAGATCCGACTGGTATATCACAGCTTCATAACTGTTCTTTTTGAATTGAAATTAGGCATACAAATTTAATCTATTGTTGACATTTTGGTATGGATCTATATCCTGTGAAGCAAAAATGTAATGGTTACTGTAATTGTTTGTAGTAAAAAGACAAGAATAAAACTGTTTAAAAGTCTTTGTAAAGAATTTTTATGTGAAGAAAGTTTGGTTGTAAGGTATATCGGATAAACACCTATAGGGGTCAGTAAAGGAAAAAGAAGTATTAGTAATAACTTGACCAATTCAATTTAACTCATGTTGTATCCTTTAATTTTCAAGTCTCATTCATAAAGTTATTGCAAGGTTTTCCAATCCATTTCCAAGAAATAGCCTGGATTTTGAAGATACACTAAATCTTCGTGAGGAGTATCTCTCAAATTGTTGCAAAAATACTATTGGTTTTAAGACACGAGAAACTAAATAGTCAAAACATGATTTTTAGTTTGACTGTTACTTTCAAAATCAGAGCTTTCAGACAATTATCAAGCAACATTTTTTAGTATACTAAGCAAAGTTTTACTATTGTATGTTTTAATTGATACTTACTATAGGAAAAGAGTGCCATCTTCCATACTTTATATGTTGTTGGGATTATTTTATTTGTAATGTAGTAGAGATCAAGACCCATATTTATCATCCACATCACTAAACTAGTGTAAAAGTAATACAGAGAAATTGCAACAGCCATACACACAACCTGAAAGATAAAAAAAAGAAGTAAAAGCTACAGTTTTAGTTCCTTTTTGGACTAAAATTCAATAAAGATTTTTTAAGAGACAGAGATAATATATTGCTAATACTTTCATTTAATTTAAATATTATGAAGTGATCTACAATAATTTTTCTCCCTGAGTAGTGGGTTAGGAATTGAAGTTCCACTTTTTATTGTTTTTTATCCATGTACATATTTTCTAAGTAGGCTACATATTTCGTTCTCTGCAACTCATAACTTTTAACTGCTTATATATTACATGTCGGTGAAAACTCTCAAAAACGTGCTTTTTAAGCAGGTGTTATGCCACAAAAATTCTCTTTGCAAAATAAGGACAACGATCTTTAACTTGTTTTGAATTAACAGTGTCTCATTTTGATGGATATTTTTTTTACTATTCTGAACGTGGTCACATTGCCACAAGCCCCTAGAATGTTCCATGAAATCGCAGTTATTGAAAAAGATGGATAAGAAATATCATAGATAATGGTACAGGGGGAAATGATTTAAATACACTACATTTCTAAGTTGTCCTTTCGCACTAGTATTTCAGGGCCAAAAGTCAGCATTTGCGAAAAAATAGAAAAAAAGAAAAGGTGTTTGATGAGTGGTTACATAACTATTTAATATTGCTCCTTCTCACGCACAGATAGTATCTTTTAAGTGTAAGAAATCTTTTCTTATCCTTTAAAGTTTTGGTCTTACTGTTTTTATTCAGAACAGACATTGAACTACAAGAAGTAACTAATGCAGGCTCTTGGACTTGATTCCTCAGCTAAGAAGAACACATTAAGTGACGAAAAATTAGGTTATGTGCTCTAGTTGATTACATCAGTTTTACTGTTCTATAATATATACTGGATTTTAATTGTGCTATATTAGCAAAAAAATTAACCATTTTATTTAAAACTTATTTCATTATTATAATATAATATCATAATATAATATTATTTTAATATTTATTGTAATATTATATTTTTAAAAATTTCATTTCTATTTGTTACCCTATGCACTGCTAAAAAACACTTTAGTGTATAGGCTTTCTTTCATTATTTTTGTTTTTATGTATCTTTTAAACATTTTCATTTATTTTTTTATCGAAAACAATAACTACATGCAGGCAGTATGCCACTTATAAAGGACAAACAAATTGGCCTTAGTACGTCCAAGAACTTGGCTGAGGATCCAACAATGAACTTGTTCCATGATAAGTTATTGCTTTAACCCCTCAGCTGTTGCTGCTGATGTCAGTAACACGTCTTAAAATTGTATGGAGTCAGTAGCCTTGATTAATGCATACTTTATTATATTCAGTAAAAATTTCTACAAAGAAAACTACTTTATTTTAATTATAATGATGTTGTTATATATCAATGTAATTAGAAATAAAAAACGATACAGGTAATTAGATACATGCAAGCAAGGTTGCCACTGAGCACAAATTTTAATATTTTGTTTTCCAATATTCCTAGAAAACGGATTTTTGGTATATAATTTCGTTTTGTTATTGAATTGATACTGAAATTTTTATGATTCAAGAGTGATAGCTTCATAAATATTTGAACAACATTTTGTGGGAGAATGTAGCATCTAAATTTCCTCTTCCGGTCCTCATGTACGGTGATACAAAATTTAAAATTAATCGCTTGTAGCAAGAACATTATGATTTTATGCCCCTAACCCCTTAATAAATCCTTAGTAAATGCTTGTAGTAAAGTGTGGATATTAAACATAAATTATAGAAACATAAAAGTTGACATGAAATCCAAAGGAATCCGGTGTATAAAGCATATATTAAGCTAAAAGGATATGGAAACAATGCAGTATTTCATGCTAAAGGAAATTAAGTAAGTGTATGATCATCATAAGTTTTCATTGAATTACTTGAACACTCATATATATATATATATATATATATATATATATAGGCAATTCTTCTTCAGCTTCGTTTAGTTTATTAATTTAAATCCAATGAACAGGTTTTGTTTGAGTTTAATATTTTGTTGCACGATGCTCAATAAACTGGAAAGAATCCAAGGAAACCCAAGAAATACAGCAAGTGTGTTTAACTGATTAAAAACTGATTTGTTTGTGATAAAAAGAACTGCGATGAAATGCTTATATCAAATTCCTATCAAACAATTTACGTGCTTAAAACCAAGGGTAGATGAAAAGTAATACCCCCCCCCTCCTCAGCTCTATTTGATATATTATACTTTTTGCAATTTCCAAGTGTTTGCTAAGATGAATTAAATAGCTTAACTACTGTATGAAAATAGAGAATGTATCATAGCTAGTTGATATAAATATTTTATAACTTAATTTCCTCTTTTTAAGCGTGTTAATCCAAAACTAAAAGCCATAACCTTATTTGGATTAGCTTAAATAAGAAACCAGAAAGGCCCTTAATCACTAGGTCATTTAAGACTAATGTCGTCTTCAGTAAAAAATATCAAGAAGATCATATCTGCCAATCATATATCTGCAGAATTAGCGTCATTAGCATCCCTTGATAAGATAGTTGTTAAGATATATTGTTGTTAAAAAATAATTTCTGAAAAATAAAGAAATTTTACCACTTACTTTTTTATTCACTTTTCTTATTACTCCAAAAATAAATAATATGTGAGCAGCTGTAAGACAGACACAGATATTACAAATGATGATTTTTCTTCTGCTCTTTATCCTAAAATCAGAACGTAAAATATAAATAAATTTAAAACTTTTTCATAAAACAAGAGGATGAATGTGTTTAACTTTGACAGATTTAAAACTAACTTTGGTTTACCCTTTTTAATTATATTTTTGATGTTTAAGAGATATTCAAGGCAGAGAGTTTAAAACATGGTTAAAAAAAGTCAAGATCGAAGTATAGGAGTTGACATCAGGCTGCAAACATTATACTATAACAGAATCCAAAGAGTTCAAAAGCTCTGCGGTCCAAGAAAATAACTGCACACACAGAATGATTTATAAAGACTATAAAGTCCCACAAGAATGCAAAAAACCGAGCTGGAATCAGCGAAAAAAGCTCCTTAGAAAATTTATCAGAATAATGAATAAAAAATAAACTACCACAAGCCACATTTAATCAATAAGACAACGCTTAGAAATGCGTCTTTAAACTTGATCAAAAACATCAAGATGGGATGAAAGAACAAATTTTCATGTGACAACAATAATCCATAAAAGCAATTTTGGCAGATTTAAAAAATGGGTTAAAAAATGACCTCAGTCGTAAGTTGTTTCTAGTGAATAGAAAAGGCTAACCTTCATTATATTATCAAATATAACACATAACCTTCTCTCTCTCTCTCTCTCTCTCTCTCTCTCTCTCTCTCTCTCTCTCTCTCTCTTGCGCGCTCTCTCTTTTCCTCTCTCTTTCACTCAATTGACTTTATATATAAACAATTATTATTATGTTAACTATTAGATTAATTATTTTTAAGCTGTACTATTTATTATAAGGAAACATAAATGATACTCATAAAAATGATTAATAAGTATCAACCATCCTTTGGATTTAATATAATACACGCATCTTTTGAACCCGGTTTTTCGCTTTAACAAGCTCAATTATGATGATTTTAACTTAACTAAAATCAATCATACTAAGAAAATATTTGTTTTAAAAACCGAATTAGATGGAATCATTACGAGAAATCATCTTAATGTTGAAATAGATGAGACACGGTCATCACTTCTTTCTTTTTAAGAAAGAAATTCTTCCCACCTAATGTCTCTCTTGCTCTCCATCCCCTTCTTCATCCTCTGAATGTCTTATTTACTTACAAGGGTAAGCAATTATTAAGTGAGCTATTCAGATGATTTGACATGCCCAGAGCTCGAAAATCACAATGAAACATAAGATGTACAAATAATAAGGTAACTATTCTTTAAAATTCTATATGTATACAAAGACATTAAGACAATACTACATAAACTAATGTACAAAACAACTTAATTGTGCTTTTATAAGGGGTGTGTAAATGGCTTTTAAAGTAGGTAAAATGCATACACAAGTAGTTTAGTAATTGGGAAATTCTGAGTGTTTTTATAAAAACTTTTAATTAAGAAAAAAAACTTTAAAAAAAATTTTCTTGTTTAATTAGTCAGAACCCTCAATTACTATATATATATATATATATATATATATATATATATATATATATGGTTGGGGTTGCTGAGGACATACCATGAAATTTTGGTTACAATATCGTGCCACAATTCGCTCATTTAGATTATTTAAATGTCATAAATGTATTTCTGCAATCCTTTTTTGTAAGCTATCCATCCAGAGTATCCATTTCTTTCCTTTGCTTTCTTTTCCTTCCATCTGAACCGGTGCTGCCAAATTTCTTAAGCATCACTTTCTCATACTATATTTTTCTAACCATTTTCCTTTTATTAGTCCTTACTGAATACCAGCTCTTTTCAGTACAACTTTATTAAGTACTTTTTTTCATGTTAAACTCTCAGCATTATGTATGAAGACCAAGTTGTGTGTGTGTTTAATAATGTGTCCTCATTGTTAATATATAGAGACAGGGTATGGTCAATAGCATCTGATATGAGAAAACGCTTAAAGACTTGCGACATAATCTTTTTAAGTACTAAATATTGTATTAGACAATGTCTGGTTTATATATTTTGTTTTCAAAGTATTCGTTTAAGTGCTCCCCTATTACTAGGTGGGAACTGATTGAAAAAGATAGTTGAATACAGAAAAAGCAATAGTAACTTGGAGTGAAAATAGAATGAAATCGTACCCACTAAATAAAAACGATACAAGTGTTCCTAAAGTCCCAGCCAATGAAATCAAATTCCCAAAATAAGAGATCATTTTTAAAATAGTGGAATGTCTGTTGT
This sequence comes from Morbakka virulenta, assembly GCA_003991215.1. Classification (NCBI taxonomy): domain Eukaryota; kingdom Metazoa; phylum Cnidaria; class Cubozoa; order Carybdeida; family Carukiidae; genus Morbakka; species Morbakka virulenta. The sequence continues at coordinate 637,383 of RDPX01000203.1, forward strand.
CNTCTGATATGAGAAAACGCTTAAAGACTTGCGACATAATCTTTTTAAGTACTAAATATTGTATTAGACAATGTCTGGTTTATATATTTTGTTTTCAAAGTATTCGTTTAAGTGCTCCCCTATTACTAGGTGGGAACTGATTGAAAAAGATAGTTGAATACAGAAAAAGCAATAGTAACTTGGAGTGAAAATAGAATGAAATCGTACCCACTAAATAAAAACGATACAAGTGTTCCTAAAGTCCCAGCCAATGAAATCAAATTCCCAAAATAAGAGATCATTTCTAAAATAGTGGAATGTCTGTTGTCGGCGTATTTTATCTGAAAGGAAAACGAAGAAAATACTCTTTAATTATATTTTGAGATACCATAGTACATTTACAGATAACAGTATGTTAAAATTTGAGTCAAAGTTTCAAGAGCGAAAATGTTTGCTTTGAATTTCAAAACCAGTCGAAATTAAAATCATTGTTCGTAGGAGCATAAACATAAGTATTACATTTGAATAAATAAATAAATTACTTTCGTTTGAGACACTCAAAGGTGACACAAACATGGACCAAGAAGACATCAAGAACTGCATGCAGGAGAAAGACACGTGGAGAGAACTAGTCAACACAGTTCGACTTCGCTCGAATTAAGAAGAAGAAGCGATACTGTCAAATGCAATTTTCTGATGGTATTCATCTTTTGATCTGTCTAGAGACTACGTAAACTAAATACAAATTATATCGATGCTGCTTCAAATAGCCTAAGTATTGATTATTAGGTCTTCGTTTACATTGTTTGCAAAATATTCTCTGTAGATTAGTTTAATTTGTGATTTAATTAAATTCTTTTCACCATCTGTCAACTTTTCCTTATACAGTTAAACACCTGGCGTCTTTTTAGTATAAAGATTAGTATATCAAAGCTAATCCCTGACGGAAAATAGTAATTGTAAAGTAATAACTTTGAATTTTAAAGCAATTTTTTCCAAAAGTATTTTTCTAAAAATAATAATTGTGATTGGAGGACTATTCCATCCTGGAAAATATGGCCTAGGTGTGATACTAAGCAAAGGATACAATGAAGCAGCCACATTGTACTCCCATACCTGTTCATAACTGGTTAATAACGTCAATTCTTCTTCAGAAATCAATTAGAACTAATTTTGTATATAGATCGGGGGATAATAGTTAATTAGCTTTGATATTACCAAAATAAACTTCATGTCTGCAACATTTCAAAATATCTTAATATTCACACAATACAAAAACTAGAAGATTTGATATAGGCAGTTACTCACCTCTTTTCCTCTAATTATTATAGCAAAATTAGTTAAATGGTTGCAGTAAAACCGAGTATAAGTTGCGTTTGCTCCAATAACGTAACATTCCTCATCCGACCAAATCATCTCCCTAAAAGCATAATCAGCTTACTGATGGTGATGGTTTACATTAAAGATACTTAGATTAACAAGAGTATAGTATATTACTTAGGAATAAATATTATTTTAGTTACATATTAGTTATAGATCTGAAACAAAACCATTAGGAGTAGATACTTTAACAATATGATAACTATCAGTACAAGTACCACTTGCAGTATTAGTAACATTATCACCACCACCACTACTACTACTACTACTACTACTACTAAAATAGCAATAGTATCATTAATAACAATAATGCTAATAAAACCAGTTTTAATGCAATATTGTTGAAAGGCAGAGGAAAGAGGGACAAACAATTGTTTTGGACAAGAAAAGTGATAATCATCGATGTTGCCCAACAAGCAGAAGTTATTCTTGACAATAAAGAAATAGAAAAGATTGTAAAGTACCAAATAAAGAAGGAACATTTTTTTAAAATATGGGAGACTAAACAAAGATAAGGTGGTTTTACTTTTAAAATGAGCTTTAGGAGAATTGTCAGATAGATTTGACAAGCATTTATAAATATTGGAGTTAAATTCACATCGATTTATAGTACCCTACAGTAGTAATAGTAGAAATAAAACTTCTTTTGCTATTACAAGTACTCCAATGCTACTTTCACTGTTAGAAACAATACTATTACTTTTTACAACAGTAAGACCTAGATGTAACATGCACCATATAAATATGTTTGTTATAAATATTAAAGAGGCTCATAGATACATTTGGTTGTCAATACTAAGTACCTATGCTGGAAAAGTAAAACTTGTAATCTATATGTAGGTATGTACAAAAGTGAGCAATTTTAACAATATTTCTGATGCTTTGTATTGATCTCTCCCCTGGTTTGATCTTTTGAAATAGTTTATTTTAGCTCTCTTTACTTTAACCCCTACTGTTCAAGTTCTCCTTTATGCGATTACTTTTTTCCCCTTTTCCTCGTTTCTGTTTCTTCAGAACGTTTACTATATCTTGACCAATTCTTGTCCTTATATTTGTCGTTTCATTTTTATAGCACACTTCACACATCTTACCACCAGTTTATCTTGTGTAAAAAAATCTTCCAAAGAAATCACTCTAAACCATGTGATCTTTTGATTCGGCATATAGTCTATAGGTCTTGTTTGTTACCACTGCTGTATTATAGTAATGTTTGCCATCCACCTTTATAAAACAGCAAGAAGACGGCAATCCAATAGTTGGTTTCTCCAAGTTAAGTTACAAATTTATTCCTACCTATTCTCTAGTGTTCATTCAAATGGGATTCAACAACTAACTTATTCTACTTCTATGTAGCTTCCAGCGGAATGTATAAGTTAATTATTTTCCTTGTAACACTTGATTAAGTGAGCATTGGAAGATTATGCGTCTGAGAGTCCATTCCCCATCCCAAGCTTTACCGGCCTCAGTCTACCTCTTCCATCTTAATTTGAAATAGGTATTTCAGGTCTTCATTAAATATAGTAGCTAGTCCATTATTGTATTTGTAGCCCTTACTGTATGTTATATAATCAACTTGCCTTAATTTTTAAATCATTTAAACTTTTTTCCTTGCAAATATTAACCTGTAACTCATTCCCTTGTCAACAGTAAGATCTTTGAATGACTTATTCAAAATGTACTAGAAAAATGTCTGCAGACCCTTGGTCTCTTTGTTGTTGTTTGGTACCTATTTTAAGGATTGCGCTCCACTGGTGACCTTTGACTGTAATCACAAAACTTTTGTATAGGACAAGCTATGATACTTAATATCTTCAATGCGTTTGCTAAGGTGTGGCACGATGGGCTGTTTCATTAGCTTTTTTGTTATGGAATTCGAGGAAGATCCTTTGGAATCCTTTAGTACTTTCTCAAAGGTCGTAAAATGAGTATCACATTTGGTGAAATTACAATTGATGTATGTTGCATAACACTAGCTTTCCTCAAAGGTCCATTATTTGTCCAACACTCCTCTTTCTTTATCAATAACATTCCTGTGATTTGCTTTAGTTTACTAACATCTATGCTTAGGACATTACCCTGTACTCTGCTGATTACAAGGCAACTCAGCAGTAACAAGTCATATTTGTGGGAGCAATAGAATCTGGCCTTCAAGATGTCATAGAATGGGAAAGGAAGTAGTTGATTTTTTTCCATGTAGCTAAAACGCATCTAATGTCATTCAATAGAAAGCTGAGCCCTTATCTTCCTCCAAGCTTCAAAGGAATATTATTCCAATGTTAGCCCTACTGAGGTTGCCGCTCGTCTTGAGGAGTCTTCATTAATGAGAATGCTTAGCTTGTCATTTCCTCCAGATCTCTCTTGGAGTTATTCTATTTAATCTATTGCCAAGCCTGCTTCCAAAAAGGTTGGGTATTTGTATCGTGCTAGAAGTTACGTTATACCTAAAGCTATATTGTATCTCTATCAACCTATTGTCCGTGCTTGCATGGTGTACTGTTGCAATATCTGGACAGCTGCTCTGTCAACTCATCATGATATTCCTGATGATTCCATGATATGACTTTCATTAGTTCTTTCTATAGGTGTTATTATGGGAAGTGTTCTGATAGCTTTCCTTGTTTGTACATGCTCAGTTTGTTGTATCTCGTGTAACTCATTTTCTCAAGGTCTTCATCTTGAGGAAGTTTTTATCACTCGTTGTAATTTATCTTTCTGTGATTGTAGTTTTTCCCTCAGACTGTAAGGTTGTGTAACCCTTTGGATTCTTGGTGGTTTCTGCATCAGTTGACTTTAATTATTTTAAGTCTAAGGTTGCCTTTTGTTACTTGCCTTAATCTTGTTGTTTGTTTCGCAAGTTTTTTTGTCATCTTTTTATAGTTTAATACACTTAAGTGCATTAGGTTTTATATGGTTCTAAACCATTAAAATACTGCTATCTTAATCCATTATTATTTTTATAAATATTGGGTAATTTTTAACTCTAATTTCATTTTCTTAGTGTTATGTTCAGATTTTTAACACTTTATTACTAGCAGATAGACCCCAAAATGATAGCAATATATTATTTCCATAACTTAAGTTGTCTTTGGTTGGTTACTTTGACAAAGTATGTATTTTTTCAGAGATTAAAAACAAAAAGTTATTTGTCAGTTATCTCTGTTGATCTGAAATACACTGTGACCTGTGACTCTGAAAAGTAAATAAACTTCATTGGATACATGGACAAAAATGAAACACAAAGCTTCGTTACAATCATTTTTCTAAACTTTATACAAGGTAAAGTAGACGAGGAGCCGTGGCTTAATGGTTAGTACAATTGCACCGTAACCAAGAATTCCGGGTTCAATTCCCTGAGCGGGTAACTTGGGAAATTAACAAAAGAAAAAGCCATTGCTTGGCGTCAGGAAGGGCATCCGGCCAAGACATTTCTCACTGCCAAATCTAAGTCCCTCTAAAGTGCACCGTCTGAGCTCCAAATACTGGGGGAAAATGAAGTTAAAACAAAAAAATATACAATGTTATGTATACAATAGTAATAAATAGCGATTATCTCTTTAGTCTAGTCAGTACTATAATAAAAAAGGAAGACATGGAAATATTTAGAACCAAAGCCTGTTTAGTAAAATTGGATTTGGATCTTTCTTGACTGGCAAGTTCCTATAATAATTTAAGTCAAATGAAGCTTACGTCTTTAGTTTGAAATGTAATTTGCTGAAATAGAAAAAAGACGTACTCTTTGGTGATCCGTAGAAACATGCCAAAGCTGTTGCCTTTTGGTTCCTGAAATTAAAAAAATAAAATAAAAAAAATAAATATATATAAAGATTTCCTTAAATAACTTTCAAATTAGTGTGCTGTCGTACCCTTCCGCACATAATCGTTAATAAGACTATTACTAATAGTTAATATCTACACTGATATAACATTTAAAAGCAAATTTTTTTCTCGGAGATCATTTTCCTTTTTACACTATGTAATATCTAAAATGCTTACTGGAAATCAATCCAACGCTAATCTTCCCTAAATTTTTCTCATGAAAATCCAAAGTAATAATTTTTAATCTCTTTTTGTCATCATTGTAACCTTCTTTCACTTGTAGCTGTGCTGCCAAGTTGTAGCTTTCTCAACAGTGCTCTCGTGCTTGCGTTTTGCTGTTTCAAACTTGCAAGCCTGTTATCTTCTCATTTATTCTTTATCCAACTTTTCGGTTGCTATCCCACTGGTCTCCTATACTTCATTTTCCATGTCCTGTTAACTACATTTCTCTCATCCATTGAAAGCAAGTAGCCATGTCATCGTACATTAGTTTGTAGCACATTGGTGGTCATCTCTGTGACGCCAAACTCTTCCTTGATGTCATTATTTCACAGTCGAACCTTTTTAGTAACTTATACTGTACAGGTAAAACCTATGAATCTTTCAGTAACTTTTTACTTATATACCTTAAAAAGATTGACAATAAATAAACTGTAAATGCCTGCCAATGAAGTGTATGTGCTAGAACCACAAAAGCGAAATATTAACAAATTATCTTGTCATTGGGGTGATTGGACCGGAACTCACAACAATCGAAACGATAAGCAGAAATTCAAGCAAAAAAGACCCATACTTTTCAGTTTCATATCCTTGAGGCTCAATTAATTTGAATGATTCTAATAAATCATGTGTTTAAAACTTTTCATTACCTTCGTGATAAGGGTAACAATTTTTTAAAATATTTTTACTGAGGTTTGAATTTTAAAGCCTTTATTAGTGCTATAAAGTATTTAGATACTTAGGAGAAAACATTTCTTGTATAATTTGTCTTTACTGTTATTTATAAGGGTGAACTATCTTTTTTGAACATTATCATTGAAGTCGGAATTTTTTGACAATTTTATCTTGTAATTCTTAATTCAACATTAACAAAGTTTTCTGCCAGGTACATAGAATCTAGTTGCAAAGGAAATTTCATAAAGAAAATAACTTGGGCGTTTAATTTTAATTTTTACTTTGTTGTTTGTAATTGTCAGATTCAAATGGATTATCTATAAAATTCAAGATAATTTCATTTTTGACAACGTTGTATCGAATGCTATTACTGTGTTTAGACTTCAAGCAAATCCTAAATGTGAAAAATTGGCAGATCTTTTCCAAGGCAAAGTGAATTACTACTAAAAGCAAAGCAATAAATTAATTCTAATGACATTTTTTGTTCATTACAACCAATGCATAACCAATGACAACAAAAAATGTATCCAATTAAACGTACATTGTCATATAGTGGTTTCAAACACCTGTGTACATGTGTTAAAGATCGGTTTCATTGAGACTTTAGTTTTTCAAACCCCCAAAGCCTTTACGGCAATGAAAATTCAGTACAAAAGTTCAAATATATGGTTTACTGAAATGAATGTTGAATGATTCTAAAATTGTATAGATAGGATCCTTAATGCAAAAAATTGGCAGTGGTATTTTTTAAACAATGGAAGCTTTATGACTATCAAAATGTGGTGCTGTTTTAATGAATCATACCCAGAGTGCAGAGGATTTACCAAGAAAATTGTGTATTGAGTAAAGTATGTGCAAGCAAACCTTATTATTCTGCAGCTCTATTGAAATTTCAAATTTTTTTGTCGAGGCAATTGGTTTTTGGCAATGTACAGAAACTCCAATTATTTTACTGTTCAGTTCTCTGTGAAGAAAAAAATTATTTAAGAGAATTTAACAAAAGAAGTTAAAGACTGCATTTGTTTCAAACATTCCAATTTTTTAAAAATCTTTACCTTATAATTATAAAAAAGGAAAAGGATAACAAAATTTTCATTAAATTATAGCATTTCTACAAAAAATTGTAACTATTTTAATTACTAGCAGTGGCGTAGCGTGACTCTCCTCATTGGGTATTCACTGCTAGGGGGAAGTAGGGAGGGATTATTGAGGGAGAACTGAAAATTGCTATGGAAGAATAAGCTAATGGGCCACAAATGATTAGTGGTGATTTGGATTAAGTTTTCAAGATATCTATCGTGCATAAAGGTCACGGCAAACGGTGCCTCTGTTATCATAACAGAAGCACCGTCGTTTGTCTGAGCAACATGTTTGTGCCTGACTTTGTACACATCAAGCTTTGATAAAGCAAGCTGAGCTATTTCCTCTGCACTTCTCTTTGAGCTGCAATCAATAAATTCAACAAATCCTTCACATATATCAATATGTTAGGTGAATATTTTCGATAATTCATTATCATTTTTAAACCTGAAAAATATAAACAGAAATATTAGTATCAGTCTAATACACATGCCAGAGGCACAAACCGGAAGTCCAAATCGTTCACAAATTTGGAAGTTCGAAATGTATCGAAAAACAACAGATAGTTGTTCCTTCTTTGATACGTCTGGGCTTTCATTAAACTCAATTGCTACAAAATCCGCTTCATTGAGCTCGAAAATGATCTCCTTGGCCATGCACCGTCCAATACAGAATATTAGGTCATTTTGTACTTAAGGAGACATGTCAGTAAACACAGAAGCATTAACATTCGAAAAATGACTTCTTAAAATGTCATCGTATTGTTCTATCAGTTTTAAAAGATCTACATTATTTCCTCTATTCCTAGACTCTCCCTTCTCCTTGTTACCCCGGAAAGAAACTTCTTGCTTGCCAAGAAAATAAACAGCGTCAATTAATCTTTGTATTGTCTCCCTATTTTTTTTTACTTTCTAATTGAAAATTGCAATAGAGCGTTGTCTCTGGCTGTTCATCACAAAATGAATTCTATTTCTACCAAATGTTTTGAGCTGAATCATTGCCTGAATGTGCGCCTGTGAGAGGCCATGTTTTCTCGATGATTTGCGCAAATTGTTCAGACCGTAATAACCAGTTTTGTTCCATATTCCTTTCCTGGGACGAACAATAAATAAGGCCAGCAATACAATCTGTTATTCTTGTCTGAGCCACAAAGCCATTCAATTCTTTTGTACAATTCTGTCATAAAATGGCGTACAAACCCTCCTTTACAAGGCTGGACTATGTCAAGGCACGGTTTTGGTCTCCCAGCTTCAATTATTCTCTGTCTTTCAGCAAAAGAAAAACTTGAAAATGATTTACCAAGTAACATTGCAATAGCATCATTACCAACAGACTCGGCCATAACATTGTAAAGTAGAAATCAACAAATTAACAGGCTAAATAATCTTCACTCAGAGTTACTACTTTGTTTGAAGAGGCCTGGTTCGTCACTCAACCCTTTTGAATGTAAACGTGTGCATTCACCAACTATTTAATTTCCGGAACTACAGCCGTTATGTTTCGAATTCCGGAAAACAATTTCATAATCATACAACACCTCTTTCAATCACCCTTTCAATCAGGGGGCAAGATTGGAAAAATATCTTGTTTTGGAAATAATTTAGGTTAAGCCAAAGCCAAGGTCACTTTGTTCTTCAGGGGTTTTTTTGCTGTGAAACTGACTTTTCACGAGGAGAACATCATTTTTATCGTTGCAAGTGTGAGAAGCACATTTCAATTCCCATTGTTGTCCGACGCAACGATATTTCATAACGAGATCTGTCAAAACCTTGATCGAGGATGAGGCTGAAGGCTGATGTTTTACAGCTTATTTTTCCATTGTTTCAGTGAATTAAAGATAAATTTATCTTGAAAAGCAAAGAATTTGATTGGTTAAAGCTAGGCGGAAGAGAGTCACTGCCTATTTCGTGAGGTGGGATGACTCAAACAAAAGATTAATCCAGTCCAAGGACTACAGCTTTGCATTTAATTACAATCCAATCGGTGTCAATTGGTATTCACCAGAGAATCACGTTTTTGATAAAGAAAACCCCTTGAATAAATATCTTCTTCTTCTTCTTATGCCCTATCGTATGACATTGGCGACCAGTTTATGCTAATCGCTCCTGCTTTCTGTGCATCGAATA
>RDPX01000203.1:648749-774567 GCA_003991215.1 Morbakka virulenta
GCTAACTCATCTGTAACGACTGCTTTGTTGTTTTTTATTTTTATAACTGCTACCTGAACTTCAGATTCCTAAATCTTTGGACCCGTCATATTGATCCTTATATTCGGCATGTCTCCTCTCTCATCATCAAACAAGTCTGAAATATACTCTGTCCACTTTTTTATCATTGCTCCTTTTTCTATTATTTTACTTCCATCCTTTGCCTTTAAACATCCAGCTGCCGTACAATACTTTTTCTTAGCGACATCATTGATATTTCTAAACATTTCATTTGGATTCATTGATTTGTATGTCTCAATTTCTACACATTTGTTGTTAGGCCACGTCTCTTTTGCTTCCAAGCATTTTTTCTTTACCACTTTATTTATTTCATTGTATTTCTCTGTATCTTTGTCTTTGTACAATCGCCATTCATGCTTCAATTTAAGAATTTCATCTGTCATCCATTTTTTATGTTTTTTGGTTTTTCTTGGTTGAATCATCTTTTTTGCAGTTTCCACAGTTGCTTCCTTAAATACCTCCCAGTTAGATTTTTCATCGTTCTTCTCAAGGATCTTAAATCGATTACTCACTTTCATTGCATATGCTAACTTCATTTTCTTATCATCCATCAGTGCTGCATAATCTAGAGCTTTATGTTGTGTTTGCCTTTTTACATTTTTTAACTGGATCTTTATGGTTGATACGACAGGAAGATGGTCACTATTGATGTCCGCACCGGGATAAGTTTTAGCTTGTTTTAATGCATTTCTATATCTTTTCTTGACAGCAATATAATCTATTTGATTTCGTGTTCTATCACCTGGGCGTTTCCACGTATATATTCTTCTTGCTAGTTGTTGATACCATGTGTTTGTTATGAATAGATCATGGTCACAACACCATTCTACCCATATCTCACCTATCTCATTCCTTTCTCCCAAACCATGATGGCCAACGACATCATCTATTCTTTCATCTCCTACCTTTGCATTAAGGTCTCCCATTACCATTAATAATTCATCAGATTTACATTGCTTCATTGCTTTTTACATCTCTTCATAAAATTTTTCAAGTTCAGATTCTTCACAGCCAGTTGTTGGTGCATATACTTGCATTATTATTATATTGAAAGGTTTCGCATTCAGTTTGATTATCATTACTCTATCTGACAAACACCAGTATCCTAATAAGCATCTTGACTTATTTTCATCTAAGATAATTCCTACTCCTTTTTCATGTTTGCATCCACCTGAATATATCATGGTATTTTTTTCTGATTTGAATATTCCGATACCTTTCCACCTAGACTCACTAATTCCCAGGATGTTTATTCCCAGTCTACCCATCCCTTGCTTCACATTGTCTAATCTTCCTGCTTGTAATAATGTCCTCACATTCCATGTGCCTGCTTTTATTGAAATTTTCTTGTATTAATTGTATATCTCTCAGTAGCTGGTTGACGGTCTGGCCTCACCTGCTCGACATAAGAGTACCTACCGGGCGAGAGATTAGTACTTTCTTGTACAACCTCCTTAACGCCGTTATCTCTATTATTAACTATTGGCATAATCATAGTATTACTAGGCTATATACTACAGTGGTTGGCCATTGCCTGCTGTAGGGTTAACTTAGGATGATCACCATTTCCCTTTCCAGCAGTTCCTCCGCCTGTATTAACAGCCGTTGACTATTGGGGTCGTAGCTCATTCGCCTTCATCATCGAATTAACGCAGAATCAGCCGTTGGCTATCGCTCGTAACCCTGAGCAGGGACCCATACCAGGTGCTACCAGCTGGGTAACTGGACCTAATAAAATAAACATCTACAAAATAATATTGCATTGTTTGATAGGAGTTTTAGGTTTGAGCGCTTTGTGTGGAGTAACAATACAGTAAAAATTGTCTAAGAATTGACATAATGTACTCTTGCTGCCAGAGTAAGATGTTATTGAATTGAAACGAAAATTGTCTTTTGCTAAATGAAAGGATGTTGTTCTAAAATTATAACGCTTCTGGAAAGCATAAATATTTGCGCGGAATGACAAAACTAACGGATACTTTAAACAACAAAAACAACAACAATATATTTAGCAATGATTACAAATACTTAATTTTTTAAGAGCTATAAAAGCACTTCTATTGAAAGAAATGAAATAGTCTTTACCATTTGTATTTAAATAAATGAAAAATATTTAAAGATGTAACTATCTGGTCTTCCTGTATGAAATTAGAACTAATTCGCATAACAAAAACCAAATAATAATTCATGTACTGAAAAGACCTCCTCAAAAACAGGGGCGTAGCTTCAGGGAATGCACGATATTCAATTAATACCTTGAGATTTTGGTTGAAATAATTTTCCTTAATCAGGGACTTGAACATGAAGTAAGACCATGAACCTTTCCCGTCATTTCACGACGCTAGATTCCAATTCATTGCCTCTGATCCTCCCCTCGCCCCACCACAATATCGCCCATTTGTATTTCTTAGTAGCCAGTAATAAATCTATTTCACAGCCTCAACTCTTGCTGCAAACACTCAAACAACATTCAATGAAATAATTTCTACCCCAACCTTTTATTCCAGCCCCTATTGGCCAAACTTTCCATCCCTTCGTGTTCCCAAGATCCATTGAAAAACAAACATTTTCATGTATAGTATATACACATATATTTTTTTTATTGATTTATCCTGCATAATTATTTGCTAATAAAAAAGTAAATAAAAAACTAAAAAAATAAAAAAATAAAAAACTAAAAAACAAATAAATAAATAAATTAATTAACTAATTAATTAATTAATTAACTAATTAACTAATTAATTAATCAACTAATCATCTTCCCCAGAAGTGAATGATCCGATCATCAAGAGAAGCAACACTGGGGCCAGTAAAAAGAAAATATGGAAGAGTTAACAAATAATGTCACCACCTATTGTATATCTTTAGTATTCTTCATAGAAGATTGAAAAGATAAAGAAATTAATTTACCTTATAAGGTAATCAGAATTTTATAACCAATTAAATACCCCTTCATGACTGAATCCATGTATATAAACATAATACAAAGTAAACTAAACGACGTTAGTTTACCACTGTAAATTGGCAATCCTAGACAAAGAATCCCTTAAATTGTATACTAAAACTCGGGTGATGTTTTGCTGTAACATATTTTCTTGTTTTTATTCATTTACGAGGTCTTAATGGGTAGGTAGAGCTCATTACCCTTGGTTGGCATTCCACCGAGGAGAAGGAAAACTGATTATAAACCCAAGGTGAGTATGCTGTGCCTTGTAAAAATGCTAGCGTCCTTGGTCTGGACAGCGGCTTTCCCAGGGCATCATTAAGACAAGTAACAACACACCTTTTCTTTGGTTCAGTATGCAGATTGATGAGGCTGATAATCGATGTTGTCAACACATGGATCAATCATTTCTAGTTAGTTGAAAATCACGGTAGTTAGTAGGAGTTGCGATCACTAATCTTGAATCGTTTGCCTTCTAAAGCTTGGATTAGCAACCAAAAAACTGTAAGTTTGAGTTCGCTCGAATTAAAAGGAAAGAAGAAAAGATCTTAATCCTAATGCTTTCCTATACTTTATTGGTACACCATTGTCTATGGTATGTGGTAAAATAATTTTGTTATCTACAGTGAAAATCATTTCTTGAAATATCACCTCAATTAATTGCTTTTACTTACCCTTGCCTTGTAGTAACTGGTTGCAAATTTAATAAAATATGCAAAGTCTTGTGATACAAAAATGTAAATCTCTTTTTATATTCTGTAAGAAATTTGAAAGAACAGAATTTATGAGATAATAAAATTATGATAATTAATGATAATTATTATTGAAAGCCATGAGGCTGTTAATACTACACACAATAGACATTGCAAAATCTTTAACAATTTCGATGACCCACTCCATAATGCTTTATAGTTTTTTTCATACAAGCATGAAATAATTGGCTTTACATAAAATACGTATTAAATAGTAAAAATTAAGTTAGGTGCATTTTCTAAATAGTTCTGTAATAACAAGTAACTGCGCTCGGCACAGTTACTTTATATTTTTTGTTGATCCTCACAAACGTCTGTTGTGATCCACATAAATTTTTCACTTTATGTTTAAAATTTATAAGTAATTGAAATCTGGGATAAAAATGAATGTCTTTAATTTGTTTGCCTGTATCATTTGATATTTATAACCCATTAAAACAACAAATGTTATTTGCCAGTATATTTAAAATGTCATAATAATAGTTTTAGTTCTGGTGTCAATAACAATTATAACTTTTTAAAAAATAATGCTTAGTTCTTGATTTCAGCTGATTAGAAATTAGTAAACTAGATGATTTTTTTTTCTGTTTTTGTTTGTTTTCCATACATCACTGCTTAGAGGGACTGATAGTAAAAGAAAGACATAAAAAGGTTAGATTAAGAGATAGACTTGACCATAATTGGTCTCGAGATTCTTGAGCCCTGGCTCTAGACAAACCCAGGAGAAAGGGCCTTCCCATGGACATTCCTGGAGGGCGATCCGTATGTCTGGCATTTTATGTTCTCTTGCGTGCTTTCTGTCCCCCTTTTTCTTGATCTGTTGCTTCATTTTGGCTCTTTCATAGGTGGGAATTTGTGAAAGACAACATGGGCCCTCTGATTACCAGGGGTACCAAATACCCTGCATGTAATATTTGCTAGACAGATTGCGTGAAAGTAGGCTCTATTACTTCTATTTATAAATAAAACTTATTTAAAGTTTTAATTTAACTAAACAAAGTAACCTTGTTTTCTGTACATAACACACAAGATTTTTATTGCTCTAAGAAAAGCAGGTAAAATAGCTGACAAGCTTATTTTTGTAGGAAGTTACTTACCACAGTCAGGTGCATTGAAAACATCAACTTTGTTATCATCTTGTTCGATTGGCAGACTCAGTGAGAAGTTCCGACTTCCATCTACTTCCATTCTCTTTACATAATCTGAGAAAGAAATGTTAAAAATTGACTTCGTTGAGATAGCAAATGACGAGAACTTATCACTAGGGAACTTATAACTATACATATATATATATATATATATATATATATATATATATATATATATATATATATATATATATATATGTGTGTGTGTGTGTTATTTTGTGTATTCATAAAAAAGTGTTCAATGTATATAGCAGAGCACTATTCATAAGGTAACACAAGAAAAATATGATATATTTGTTCTNAACAAAGTAACCTTGTTTTCTGTACATAACACACAAGATTTTTATTGCTCTAAGAAAAGCAGGTAAAATAGCTGACAAGCTTATTTTTGTAGGAAGTTACTTACCACAGTCAGGTGCATTGAAAACATCAACTTTGTTATCATCTTGTTCGATTGGCAGACTCAGTGAGAAGTTCCGACTTCCATCTACTTCCATTCTCTTTACATAATCTGAGAAAGAAATGTTAAAAATTGACTTCGTTGAGATAGCAAATGACGAGAACTTATCACTAGGGAACTTGTAACTATATATATATATATATGTGTGTGTGTGTGTGTGTGTGTGTGTTATTTTGTGTATTCATATCAAAAAGTGTTCAATGCATATAGCAGAGCAATATTCATAAGGTAAAACAGGAAAAATATGAACTATTAGTTCCAATCATAGTTCTTAGTTTTCGTGTTTTACCGTGTATATATATATATATATATAAGATATGATAAGTTGGAAAGAATCAAAAAACTACACAGTCCATGTCCATTTGTAGTTTTTTGATTCTTTCCAACTTATCATATCTTATATTACGCTCTGCATTTATGTATTGAGTACTTTAATACGGATAACCGAATCGAAAGCTTTATATATATATATATATATTGGTGTGTGTGCGTGTGTGAGTTTGTAATGTTGTGTATTCGTATCAAAAAGTGTTCAATGCATATAGTAGAGCAATATACATAAGGTAAAACAGGAAAAATAGGAACTATTAGTTGCAATCACAGTTTTTATTTTTCGTGTTTTACCTTATGTATATATATATAATATATATTATTTATATTATATATATTATATATATTATATGATATATATATTTACATTACATATATATAATCAAAGTTATAGTAATGAAGCAAAATATTTAATATTCCCATGAAATTTTTGTTTACTCATTTATTTAACATTTTGTTTGTTTTTTTTCTTGAGGTATTTTAGTTTAGAGAGAAATAGCTTATTAAAGAGGACACATGAAACATTGAATAGAAAAAAGCCGGGGAACTAAACAAGTTAAATGTAAATGTAAAGGGGTATAAAAGTATCTTGAGGATGATTAGGTTAAGAATAGCCAATAGTAAAAATAGATGAGTTAGCAAAATTAAACCTTGGCTTTAAAGGAATAAAAAGGGTGCTATTCGTTTTCATTAAGTAAGACATGGGATATTTAAGCATTCATTTGACCTTTGAAGTTTTTGTCTGTTTTTTATTGTTGTGAGACCACATGTTACATGGCTAGTCAATAAAAACAGACAAGGATCAAGGAGCTAAATAGATTAGATTTTTCCTGTAAGCGTGCGGTAGATAAGAATAGACAAAATTTAAAACGAAAAGATCAGGAAAATAATAAAGAAGGATAGGGTTTTTTTAAAACACATAAAGGAAAGGTTATTATTGATTAAGAATAATGATGATGACTACACTTCTAAAATAGTTACAAAATGTATCCTGAAATTAAGGAAGGTGGGGGAAATCCAAAGCTAAAGTAAATGGATTGCATCTTGAAGAAACTTTAAAAGAGGTGATTGATAAAAAAGTGACACTGGATCAAAGGGAATCTAAGAAACCGGTGTACTAGAGGAAGTAGATAATTTTAATCATTTTGGTACCACAGTGAAAATTGACAAAGGCAAAAATATCGAAGAACAGAACCATATTGAAAATGGAGCTGACAAAACTATACAGCAAAATAACCCGATACTTATGACAAGCTGAGAAACTTGTAACTTTTTTGAGCCAGCAATTTTTTTTAGGCCCAAATAAGAGGGATAAATTGAGGGTAGAAACATTTAGGACAAATGTTGTAAACAGATCAAAAGAGCGTCTTGTATGTTAACGAAAAAAATAGGAGCAATGTAAATTAGCTTTTAAGCTTTCACTTTAAGCCTGTTGACGTTTTTGGTTCAAATTCATAATTCCTAAGCGCCTTATTTTTATAGTCCGACCGGGAAGGTCTGACGACAATAAACCTTAAGGATGGTTTGCCTCCAGCAGTCCAAAACCATTCCAGAGCTTCACTCTTGTACCAGCATGGGTGGGGATACGATGGTCCTGCTAATCCATCTTCACCTTTAACCCGCGGCAGGAACCCGCGGCAGGGGATTTAGAATCAGAGTTACCTTCTTCTAGGTGAGCTGCCTTTACAACACTAAAGAGCCCCATCTGCCCCTGAGCAACTGGCTGTGAGGCACCAGTGGATCGTTGGTACTTACACGTAAAGAAACTGAAGATTACTTACTCCGGATAAAAGTTTTATTTTAATATGGAAAAGTACATTACCCTGATTTCATTTGATTAGATTGTTTTGTGTAGATTTGGTATTTATTTTTTTCTATTATTTTGATTGGCAACATCACAGTCATCACTTTCACCTCTTTTTAAAAAATAGAATTGTATTGTGACAAGCACAGAAACCACGTCACATTATTAGCAAAACAAGACCATTTAGGAGCTAATAACTTCATATGCCAGTTACAGATAAATATATTGCATCCTCAGATTAATCAAAAACCTAACAATTTACTGAATTAAAACTCAGTCTACAAAGTGAGATACTGATACTTCATACGTACCAAAGCTATTTCTGTGAAGATAGAAGTCTTTATCATTAGCAAGCGCATGTATAGAAATTATACCATCTATATTAGTCAAAAGTTGCTTCAAAACTTTCTTTTCCTGGGAAAAATGCAAAATATTTGACTAGAAAATGAGCAAGTGGTTTGAGCATTAAGGTAAAAAAAGGCAGCATGTTTAAAACTTCCTGCCTTAGTTTTAACAACAATATTTTTTCATCCGATATCTAGATCTAACAAAAAAAACCTTTGTGATCCTACTGCCAGTCCACCTCAACGTTATTGATCGATGGAACCTCTTTCAGAACAACATTATTAGAATTGCATCATTTTCGTTAAAAAATCTAAAATCAACAACATCAACAACATCAACAACATCAACAACATCAACAACATCAACAACACCAACAACATCAACAACAACTAGGTAAAAATAATCTAAATGTATGGATGCAATTTATAATTTTGTCCTTCCTGCATATATATAAAGAAACTAGGTACCTTATACTTTGCTTAGTGCACAGAGTCGAAAAAAGTGACTAACTTTAAGAGGTGGTGTTGCTTTTTACTTTGCATTATCTAAAAGTTTTTTCTTGCTAGAACCATGGTCATTAAAAGTAAAGCTGAATAACTAAATTGTCCATTGATTCAAAGCCTCTTCACACTTGGTATTTAGTCAGAAATTTCAGTAAAAATTTTTACTTTAATAATTTCGGACAGGAATTGCTCATTAAATTCACTCAGCCAAACAAGAAATAGTAATATATCAAACATTATTAATTTCCAGTTCCCTTGCATGTTTTGGACATCATTTGACTCTGCTTTGCTTCCCAGTTGGTAAAATACTAACTCAAAAAATTGAAATTTTCTAATATCAAAGTTATATGACATTAGATAAAATATGGTTCCGTAGTTTGACAAAGCACTCGCTATTGGTTCCAAGAATTCATGATATTCCAACAATGCACCTCGAGTTAACCATATTCTAGAATAACTTGGCTTAAAATTCCAAGAGTAAATTTATTTGCATAATTAAAGTACTTATGGATTTAAAGTCAATTTGGTTCAAAAAATGTGATAATATTTTTGTCCTCTCACCTATGGAACAAATTTTGTTAAGCTTTCTGCACCATAAAGCTTGTTAAGTGTAACGGGTTTGGGGAGTATGTGTGTAGCAAGGAAAGTGAGTTGATCTTTTTTCCCTATGTAGTTGTCATTTATACCTGGATATCGAAGCTCTACCTAATGCACTAACCAGTTTTATAATTTCTTTTTCTGGCCTTCTGATATGACAAATTATTTCAAAGAGTGCTAAGTTTTAACATCTTTCTTTTCTAATTGGTCAAGTAGCAAATTTGTATTCTTTTAAACATTTAGTAAGATAGAGTCATCTATCATTAACGATGCAAATCTTCCTATGAATTATCCTGAAAGTTAATTTTGTATGGTTTCCTCAATGTACTGTTTAATTTATTATCACTTTATCAGCCTAACTAGAGGACTATGTGGGTTCAAATTCAATATACGGTGTGTGAACAATGCAACTTATAAATTGTTTCTGTTCCAGTTGTCTTTCTCTTTACCTGTGATAAGCTACCACAAGATTCTATAGTATTCAAATGAGTCATACCTCTCAATAACTGTAATCTGACACTCTATTGTTTCGCTACAAACTGGGCTCCTAAATTGATATATCCAGCGACTAAATTGGTTGAATTTAGCTTCTAAAATAGTATGTATTGAACCATTGATAGCGTAGCGCTGGTTTAACCACTGACTTTGGTATTGGTTAATAATTTTGTTGGATTTTATGAAAAACAATTAATTGAGTCTACACAAAAGTTAAAAATTATGTCTTGCGAATTTGCCAAAAACACTTTTGCTACAAAAAAGTTGAAGATTAGAAGGATCAAATTAAATTGGAAGATCTATATTTGCTTTCCAATTAAGAACATTAGAAGGGAATTGTATTATATTTTAATCACCATTGGTTAGCAGACAACTGAAAGAGGTTTTTTCAATTGATTTAGACATGCAGCCACAAAATGTTGTGACCTAACTTCAATACTCTCTTTGCCTCAGCCAATCATAAAGTTGAGGAATGCCTTGATCTTGCCTTTTGAATTAATGAAATTTCCGTTTTCTTATTTTTACGTCTTTAAGTCTAATATAAACGAAAGAGCTTTTGACCGAAATGAATATAATTTATATTTTAATAGTCCAGGTTTGTGCCTTACCGAAGGCTTTTCAACAGCCAGATGTCAGTCAACAAGAAGCATTGTCTTTCTAAATTTTACAATACAAGGGCATGTTTTTCTGGAAATAACAAACCATTTATTAATTCAGAAACTAAAAACAAAAGTATGCTTTACATATTTTTATATGTCTACACTTTTTAAAGTGAGTAGTGAATTTATCATTTACCTTTTATTTATTTATTTATTTACTTATTTATTTACTTATTTATTCATTTACTTATTTATTTACTTATTTACTTATTTATTTTTTACTTATTTATTTATTTACTTATTTATTTACTTATTTATTTATTCACTTATTTAGTTATTTACGAGTATTTATACAGGATAAAAACGTTTCAATAAATATATAATTAAAAGAGAATGTATACAAATACTGTTATCAACACGTGTCCTGTTTGAAAAAAAAAATCAAAAAAATCTGTACAACAATAAGAGCTTGGTAAAAACTAGAACCTGTGATCTTTTAAATTATATTTAATATTCATTTTTGCATATTTGCTTCTAAGTTCAAGTGGGAGATCATTAAAAACTTTAGCTCCCATGTAACGAATCGACTGTCTCCCATATTCCAATTTGACTCTTGGGACGTAGACAAAAAGATTTTTGTTTCTCTTGTTCACTTTCGCGTTTGATAATCCAAAATAGTTCTCGAATGGTGGTTTAACATTTCCAAGTAGAACGTTTCTGACTAACAGGCAAACTCTTTGTTTTCCACAATCCATGATGTTGATGTTAGGATTGATATGTTGACCATTTGCCACAATTTCTCGAGCACGTCTTTCAAAGGAAGCGATTCGTTGAGCCTGACTTGGACTGAGAATAGGTTTGATTGAGAATTTTGTAATTTTGTTATGGCAATTTTGTTTTATTTTGTTCAGGTTTTTTTCCTGTTAACCATTAATTACTTCCTTAAAGAACAAATAAATACTATAATGAATCTTTATAGTACACTTTATGCCTCGATTATATTTGTGTGCTTGCATAATAAAATAATATAAATATTCGAAGATTCAAGTACAAATTTAATTATCTTAGAAATGCTTTTAAATGCTTGCATTCTAAATATCTAAATAAAAATTATGTGTAATTATAAAAATATTCATCAAGTTTTTAAAACTCTACAAAATATTGTTATTTATTTGTAAATTTTTATTAATTTCTTAAAGCTAAAGCAATGTACTATCTGAATAGATTATGAAAACTGTTAAAAATTTAAAGTTGTCTTTTTGTTTTCGGTGTGTTTACCAGAATAATAATGTTGAGAACTTTGAAACATCACATAAAATAATGCTTCAAAGTTTCACTACTTGATAAGGCAATGCGAACCACACTGTCTTGCAGCAAAGTATTTGTAAACCATACATTGTCTCATATAAAAAAATTTATATTTTCACGATTTAAACATATCAACAAAATACTGCCTGCAGACGTCTAGTATAAGAGCACTACGTTTTTTTATCATATATTTGAAACTACATAATTCTTGGGTCTTAAAAATATAACACTTACCATGGTTAACATTTTCATGCTGTTCAAATTCCTCATTTCTAAGACCCTTGATGTAAGATCTAGAAGGAGCTTTCAGGCGACAAGTACAATAAATTAAAAAAGACGTTGACTGAAAAAGCAAACAGCCTTGGGTGCAAAATAATACTATTTCATTTAATAAATATAACAAGATATTTAAGACAAACGAGTGCACAATTAAACATAAGGGATTAAAACACAAAATAACTTGCAATATTCACGTGAAAATACTTTATCAGGAAATAATTCACGTTTCAGCCTTATAAATAAATACTTACAATATACACACACGTATATTAACTAATTTATGTTAATTACATTTAGTTAGATGCATGGCTAGAGGCATTTCCAATGATAAATTCAATAAACTTGTTTCTAAAAATAAAGTGGAGGTAGAGAAAAACGAATTCTAATGGTATTTATCTAAATATAAGAAAGGAAAAAATAAGCACAAAAAAATCGGTTTTGTCAAGACCGAACCCGAAAATTATTTCTAATTTGTAATCAACTGTCTGAAACGGTTGTAAAGTCGACTAGACTGACTATTAAGGCCAGGTTTATTTTTATATTTGTATGGTAAGCCCTGCTGCTGATTATTTACTTTGAAAATAATAATTAAAGGAAAAGATTTGGAAAGGGAAAAGAAAAATATGTTGCAGCAAAGGTTGCCAAACAGTAGCCAGACGGCTTTCATTCTGTAGAAGGTTAAGTTTCTACGCAAGTACTTGGCTTCGCTAAGACTCCTTATGATAGTGTGGTTCCATCAGACTAAAGGTAGCAAGGAAGGCTCGGCCAAAATTGTTGCGTTGAAAGCTTATTTAGCAGCGAAAATGATATTTTACTGCTTAGTTACTTGAATAAATGAATTTTAACACCACTTATACATACCGGCTTTGTCACTTATAATTTTAGTAAAGTGTTAAAGTTTAGCTTATATTTGCACATTTTGCTTCCTTTTCTACAGCACTGGGAATCATTTTCAAATATCTTTACGCTAATTACCCTTCAAAATTAGAAAAAAATTACAATGAAATTAAAAGTAAATTACCTGGGATTTATAACTTATATTAATTTTGTTGTGTGAAGGCTCAACTTGCGATATTATGTTCAGTTCTTTCAAATGACTCAGCTGTTTATTTATGGTATCTACCATCACACCTGTTTCCAGCTTTGTAAGGTTCATTTCTTTGGTCAGTAGAATAGATTTTTCCAAAAGTTCCTCTGAAAATTCTTTATTATTTTTCAAAGTCTGAATAAAAAGATATCGAAGAAAATTGAATATAAAGGGAAAAAAGCATTATGACAGTGGCCCAATGTTGTATAAAATGTATAAAAAGGCCTAATGTATTCCTAAAAAGAAGAATGTCTTCCTTTCACACACCAGTAATAGAACCCATCAATCTACAAATTGAAGAATGCACAAATTCAATGAATCGGTGAATCGTTGAATCAAGGAATCAAGAAATCAATCAATGAATTAATTGCAAAAGTGCTTGGCTAGGTAAATGCATAAACGGTTTTTATCAACTTCCTTACCACCTTTTAGATGTTTAAGCACCTTAAGAGTTTTACAACTCACCTTATACACATCAGTTCTTACAAAAGAAATCATGTCATGTGTGGCATTTCAAATATTAGATAATTTATTCTCATCATTTTGCAAGGAGAATAGTTTCAGATGGCTGCCAGTTTAAGGATAGTTTAGGTTAGTTGGCTGGATTGCTAAGGAAAAGGTATCATGAAGAGTCACTTTTTATAAGCAAATAGATAGCATAAGATAGATAGGTTAATCAGGGCTTCAGCTTTAGGCAATGCAGATAAGCAAACCAAGTTTTAGGGGGGAGTTAAAGTTCCACTAGTATTAATGTATATTATCCGTCTGTCAAGGGTAAGGGGAAAATAGCAAGGTATCTTTACTCTTTGTTTTAAACTTCGGAGGAGAATAGAGTGGGTTTTTTCTAAACCTTCATTACTGCATTAAGGAGATGTGTGGAACTTAAGGACTTGTTAGTTAGGACTAGGGCTACAAAGAATAACAGTTATGAAAAGGGTTGTTTTCGTTATAAATAGTCCAGATAACAATTGCGTCAACATATAACAGACAGCTATAGCTTTCTTTTCTAAGTTACTAAGGAGCCTGAGATTGTTTCGTTTAATTGTAATTCGCCCAATGGTTTCTATCAGTATGATTATGTAGTGTATCGTTTCAATGTGTAGGTAGAACAAAAACGCCTTTTTAGCTATTATGTGTATACTTTCGTATATTCGGGTTGTATCGGTTGGAGATTTTCATTGTATTTCCTCAATTGTTTATTTTTTGTGTGTATGTGTGGAAAGATTGTACCACAATTGATTTTATGAGTTTTTGATTATATTATAGAGTTATTTGTCATTGGATTGTGTGTTCATGACAAAGGCGAACGTTAAAACGTGTAACATGTTAAATATTTTTTAAAGTTATAAAAATATCCTTCACAGAGCAAATTTGTTTTCTGGATGAAGCCAAACTATGCTTCAAATGCTTTTGAATATATATATTAACAACAAGCAACGAGATTTACAAACTATCCTTCATATAGTGTATTTTTTCCGAACGAAGTCAAACTAGGCTTCTGCGTATCTCGATAAAAATTGCTGCTGAAGGAAACAACGTTTCACACTGGAATTCAAACAGAAATAAAGATTTATGTTAAAGCTAAGTAAAAATGACATAATTTTTTTTATTTCAATGTCAAAGATGCTCCAGTGGTTTAAAGTAAAACTAAAACCGTTATTTTGGAACTCCTGTCGTTAGTTCTTTGTGGAAGGCTGTACAATCCAGTCTGTATTGTATCTGTTATTTGGTCTAATTTGGAGAAAGCTAGCCTTTCATGCTCCAAATTTTTTTGTTTCTTTTCAATTTATTATTGCAAGCTGGTTTCCTCTTATAAATGCTCAAAATCTAATTATTATTAAAGAAAGCTTTATAGTCAGTGAGCAAAAAGCTACGAGTCTATGAAACATAAGAAAAGACTGTTTATGAGCAATTTAATTCCGCTACTCTTTTATTGTCAGTCAAAAATACACAAATACAAAAACACACAAAAAAAACCCAATAAACTTACCATAAAGTAAAACTGCCTGAATTTTTGTCTAAAGCACCGACCAAGAGTGCCATTGGTATCCGTTGATAAGCCAGTAAAGCTACAAAAGTTCGTCTTTGATAAATAATCGTAGTTAGGACGTTGAGTTAGTAGAACAGGCTCAGTACCAGGTGTACAAGAGCTAAAAAGTATGGGTTTAACTTTGACCTCGAGCGTTGCATTTGCCTCTTTTTTCCTCATAGAAAAATGGTTTAATCTAGCTTTCGAACTTTCAATTAACATGGAAGCTGAACTGTATTTATTTCGTGTCGACTGCAAAAATATTGGAAGAACGTCAGTATTAACAGAAGATTCTACCAGAGACGTTTTTCTATCGTAAATTTTACTGAAATTTTCAGACTTTTTGCATTGATCACTCTTTATTTTGGTCATTATTGGTTTTGTAGGTAAAAATTCTTGACTGTTTTTGTGATAGTATGTATAAGAGGGCTTAGGTATTCCAATCACATTTAATGATGTAAGAGATAGTGTCCTTAATGTACCCAACGTTTTCATCTGTTCATTCTTTTTTACTGGGAACATGTTATTGACTGCATTTTTCTCATCCAACGTAGATGAAGGTGTGTATTTGGCAACGTCACGGAAAGATATTGTAGGAGACAACATTGCAAACTTGGCTCCATTAATGACAGAGGATACAGATTTTATTACATTTTTACGATTATAGTTGATGTAGTTTGTTTTCACAATAGTTTTTCCATCGGAAACCATGGTTATTGAATTTTTAAAAAAATTTTTAGAGTGTCTAGGTCCACCAGTATTAGCTTTGTTCAAAACTTTTAACTTTAATAGAGTTGTAGGTAAGATATTTTGACCGTAATTATAATGATAAGTTTGAGCTTGACTACGTACTCTAATCACATTCATTGGCTGGGTACTTGAGGTTTTTAAATTTGCTGATTTTTTCAATGCATGTGAAGTATTCTGACTTGAAAGAGCAGTACCTGATAGAAAACCATTTAATCTGCTAGAGAATAATTTAGAAATATTTGAGTAGACAAAAGAACTATCGAAATCCACAGGCCGCGTAACAACTGTGGGTAAAATATTTGTTGAAAATTCTGTAATTGTTTGGAAATCGCCTTTTCCCTTTACCTTGGAATTTGCTCTTATAGTAAATACTGATCTGCTATTCAAAGGCACTTGAACATCTTTATGTTTACTCAATTTTTTATTTCGAACAAGTTGACCATAATTTTTGGCTTCTCCATGGTCTTTAACACTATCGCATGTGTTTAGAGAAGCTGAAATCAGTATAAATAAAATCCATGAACATGAAATTGCCTGGTTATCCATTTTCTTTTTCTAAAACAGATTGGAAAGGAATCAATTTATCTTTATCTAGTGCAGGAGATAGGATCTCAGTTAACAATAAAAATATGTAAACTAGATATAAGATATTTACTACATTGCAAAAAGCAATTTTTTAATATTCAAGAGCTAGACTTCATCAATCGAAAATAGATATAGAGTTTGAACTTAGGAGTCAGTTCAGGGACAAAGAATAAAGGTATAATAGCAATGAAAGTAATAATAATAATAATAAATAAAATAATAATAATAATAATAATAGTAGTACATGTGCAGTACATGTGCCTGCATTCAACTTTCCTGGCTTGTTGTTGGGCGCTGAATGTGGGTTTTTCACCCATCCATCACTAGATGGTGTGTAACCACTCGATAATAATAGTAGTAGTAGTAATAATGATAATAAACTTAGCACATATTTATTATAATTATTCCTATAGTAAAATGAAAGTGTAGCAAAAATAAATAATAGTAAAAATAGCTTTATGCATAACACAAAGAAAATTACTAAGTGTAATTAATAAACTCTAGTATTGAAATTACTTCCTATTTTTCAAACAACTACTAATATTTCCCCCTAACAAAGCAACTTTAAATGAAAAGTTAAAAGCATAAGACCAAAATATACAGTATATCAAATATGAATTTAGCAGCATGAAAATTCATCTATCTTTAGTTTATCAAGCAAGTACAGACCCGAGGTGATAGACAAAGGCTTCTAATATTCCTCTTCTACAAAAAAAACGTTTACCTTCTATTATTGTATTACATAAGAGAAATTATTTTATTTTGACGGCGAAGTTCTGGAGAAAATAAGGAGATAGTGAAAAGAAGTAAATTACCTAAGAAGGTTAACAGAATAGATTTGGAGAGTAAGTATTGAAAAATAGAGTTGTATGAGAGAAACTAGTGGATTATTGCTTGATAAGGTTCACTTATAAATACAGTTTTCTAATTTACATGTAATATAAATTTTGTTGTCTATATGTTAGGGTGAATGAATGGAAGAGAAGATATATCTAATTGTGTAGCATTCACTATAACTATACAACCAACTGTTTACGTTGAAATTTGTTTTCTTCAGTTTGAAACATTTTTTCACATCCTAAAAGTGACAAAAACACCCACATTTCAGTAAATATAATAATTTTGACTACTTTTTCTAAAATCGACTGATTAATGTAACAAAGTTTAACAAAAGAATGTTACCAAAATTGCAGTGCCAACATATCAAAATCAGCCGAGATCCGAATCGGAAGACTGTCGTTTTTCCAATTTGACACTTTTATATTCTGTTCATACGGAAGCCAGATCCATGTTGAAGTCTGTCCCTTTCACAAAGCAATCCTAGTTCGACAACAGGTCTTAATCTCTACCACGTCTTCATACAAAAGACAAAGTTTAATTTATACCTTAGTTAATACATAAAGTTAACTTAATAAAAATAACAATTTGTGTTGTTTCCTAAAACCTATTGATGTAATTTCTCTATTAATCCTTAAGGTTCAATCTAGAAAGATACAACAAACACGACTGACCTACAGTTTACATAACTTAATATCAAAATAGGTAAAATAGATCTGCGGGAGTCATCAGAAATACTTTCAACCTTATGCTGGAATAGCCTCTCCAGTTCATTTTTTGAATATGTGCTTTGCAGCTGCAATGTGGACAATGTGGAACTGTTTCACTTGATATAAGACTATAGCTTTACTTTATTAATTGAGAATCAGTAATAGTTTTTTTTATTAAATGGTCATATTTCACAGTCATAAATTAGTATCATAGATACAGTCTAATATCAATTTTGTCTTTTTTCCTAGAAAAAACATATAAAATATCAGATCGAAAATGAAAATGATGTTTAGATCCTCCCATGGAAAAGAGATTAACTTAAAAAAGAATCCAAGAGTTATAATCCCTTCGTATACTCCAGAAAGGAAGCCTTTAACTTTATTTGAAAAACTATTTAGACTAAATTACTGCTGAGAAAAAATCGTAAATCTCTGCCTTCAGTCATCCAAGTCATTTTCTCTCCAGGTTCCAAAATGTGATGCTCTACTCACTGAGAAGCCTAAATCTCTGGGTCGCTCACCAAATACCTTTGATTTTGCAAAAGACCATACACTTCAACATATTGAACACGATTTGTACCCTTCTGAACGGAAAAAAGTCAACTTTGGAATGGAATATCTACCTAAAAAAAGTAAATTCAAAATAATATGGACCATCTGAGTTGTAACAGTTTTCCTAGTGGAAACGTCAGCTCAGATCTTTATGTCAAGAAAAACATTTATAAAAAAAAAGNAAATTTGTTTTCTTCAGTTTGAAACATTTTTTCACATCCTAAAAGTGACAAAAACACCCACATTTCAGTAAATATAATAATTTTGACTACTTTTTCTAAAATCGACTGATTAATGTAACAAAGTTTAACAAAAGAATGTTACCAAAATTGCAGTGCCAACATATCAAAATCAGCCGAGATCCGAATCGGAAGACTGTCGTTTTTCCAATTTGACACTTTTATATTCTGTTCATACGGAAGCCAGATCCATGTTGAAGTCTGTCCCTTTCACAAAGCAATCCTAGTTCGACAACAGGTCTTAATCTCTACCACGTCTTCATACAAAAGACAAAGTTTAATTTATACCTTAGTTAATACATAAAGTTAACTTAATAAAAATAACAATTTGTGTTGTTTCCTAAAACCTATTGATGTAATTTCTCTATTAATCCTTAAGGTTCAATCTAGAAAGATACAACAAACACGACTGACCTACAGTTTACATAACTTAATATCAAAATAGGTAAAATAGATCTGCGGGAGTCATCAGAAATACTTTCAACCTTATGCTGGAATAGCCTCTCCAGTTCATTTTTTGAATATGTGCTTTGCAGCTGCAATGTGGACAATGTGGAACTGTTTCACTTGATATAAGACTATAGCTTTACTTTATTAATTGAGAATCAGTAATAGTTTTTTTTATTAAATGGTCATATTTCACAGTCATAAATTAGTATCATAGATACAGTCTAATATCAATTTTGTCTTTTTTCCTAGAAAAAACATATAAAATATCAGATCGAAAATGAAAATGATGTTTAGATCCTCCCATGGAAAAGAGATTAACTTAAAAAAGAATCCAAGAGTTATAATCCCTTCGTATACTCCAGAAAGGAAGCCTTTAACTTTATTTGAAAAACTATTTAGACTAAATTACTGCTGAGAAAAAATCGTAAATCTCTGCCTTCAGTCATCCAAGTCATTTTCTCTCCAGGTTCCAAAATGTGATGCTCTACTCACTGAGAAGCCTAAATCTCTGGGTCGCTCACCAAATACCTTTGATTTTGCAAAAGACCATACACTTCAACATATTGAACACGATTTGTACCCTTCTGAACGGAAAAAAGTCAACTTTGGAATGGAATACCTACCTAAAAAAAGTAAATTCAAAATAATATGGACCATCTGAGTTGTAACAGTTTTCCTAGTGGAAACGTCAGCTCAGATCTTTATGTCAAGAAAAACATTTATAAAAAAAAAGGTTTTATAGGGTCCTCCAGAAGGGATGGAGAACTGTCAAAATGATTCTTGCTATCTTCAAAATTCATTAACGCACAAATTACAGAACAAACAACTGTACTTCCACTGTCATCTAGATAAAGGAATTTGTTACTCCAACGCAGATGTGTCTTTTTAAGTACCATAAAATTGATATTTTAATCATCTTGGTAAAACAGTTATAAGGAGAAATCAATTTAATTGTGATGTGAAAAAGTAGCCTTTGAACTACCAACAGAGGAACAAATATATAAAACCAACGTTATCAAAGACATGCTTTTTAGTTACAACCATCTTGTATTTTGTTTTATTGGCAAGGCTATCCTGGTAATATTGAACCTTACTAAGATATTTGCTAAATGGTTTGTGTCATCTAACCATAAATAAAAATCTAAATATTTTAACAGATCAACATGTCTTTTCAATATCTATTTAATTTTGTTAGTGCTTTACTTGCCGGGGTAAAATCTCAGGTCTGGCATCAGGCATTGTATTGTAAGAGAAAGAGGATAGAAAAAAGGTGAACAAGTCTAAGGTAAGCACTTATCCTTTCCTTAGCCTTTTTTACTCGTATTCTTTTCTTTTTCTTTACACAGCTCCATACACTTAGTGGCGTTAAGCCTTGTATGGTTCTTTACCATTAAAAAAAACTTGAGTAAAATCTATTGTCTTGTTTACAAGTAAAATATATGTAAAAACAAGAAAGGAAATAAGATAAAAGCGAAGATAAAAAAACAATAATTTCTTTATGAGTTGTAATTCCTGCGAAGAACAGTAATTACAAATTACAAAGAATAACTGTATCTAATTTGTTTCCCTGTCCCTGCACTTATTCAAAATAACTGATATATTTAACAACTCACAAAAAATTAGGAAGTCAAAGCCTCTTTCTCAATTTTGTAGTTTTACACTTCACCTTCTGTTCCCTAAAGCCTAGCCTCATTGATCTACAGAAAGAAAATACCATGTAGCCTCGCTGAACTGTGTTAAGCATGACATTAGATATTTAAAAAGCAAAGAAATAGAAATAAATACAAGAACAAAAAGTAGAAATACCTTTTAATCCTTAGCCTTCCCTCTTACGTTCCTGCAGTAAACACCCAATAAAGAGTGGATTGTTAATTTTGCTGATTTTTCAAGATCGACAAATAATAAGCTATTGACAACTCACCAGATCTGTAACTAGGAAACATTCTGGGTTGTAAAAACTAAGTGACAGGAGGACTGGGACTCCTGCTTTTCTGTATGGCAGATTTTGAAGTTTTTTATTATTTCTATTTTTTCTACGCCTTTTATTTTTGGTTAAAAACTTCTAGACCAAAAATAGATAGAAGGTGTAATATCTTTCCAAATTCCTGGTTGTTTTTAAATATTAGCACTACAAAGTTTTAGTAACAACGCTATAATTCGCCACCATATTTAAACTCTGATAAATACTGTTGATTGTTGAAAAAATACCATGCAAAAATGGGTAGCGGACAGACTTTTTTAAAATCAATCTAAAATGAAGAGGTAAGAACCTTCTTTCCTCCACTAGCCTGTGTTTACACCTTGGATAATTGTAAACCATGGTCTTTCTTGAACAGGGATACGGACATCGTTTACCCAACGGCGAATCTTGCTTGTGAAGCTGGAGCTATAAACGCCAATGGAAGTGGACCTGGCTGCAGCTCTGGCTTCAAGCAATGCTATTTGCTAACCTGCGGCAGCATTGGCAAAGCGACCGTGCTAGTCCTTCTATCCCGTCTTATTACCGGAATTTTTGTCAAAAGACTATCCGGTGTCGTTTGGTGTCGCCTTTAAGAAAAGCCTTAAAATTTATAAGATGTGTTTCTAAACAGTTAGAGATAATGGTAAGTCTAAGGTACTTGTCAGATCAGGATATATGGCAGTGCTAACACCTATGCAAATTCCATTTTGCTGTGGTATGAAATCCGAAGTAAATGTAGCTCCTCTCAAAACGCTACTAAAGATAGCAACATAAGCATCAAACTAGTATGTTCCATAGCAATAATTTATCGAGAACTTGAGAAGGGAGTCTTGTATGTATAAAAAATTGAATGGAATTGGATACGGGGGTCATCTCCGAAAAGTCATGTCATCTATTTTATAGAGGTGTTGCAATGAAAGGACAGCTGGCATAAGATTTGCAATCTTCAATAATTTTTTCCATATAAATACAGATTTTACTAAAAATTATCTTAATTAGTGTCTATATTCACACCATTCAGCATTTATCAGCTTAAAAAGAATTTTTTTGAGAAGAACACCTTAATTAGCGCATATATTAACACTATTCAACAATTGTCAGTTGAAAACGGAGTATTTTATAGGAATCTTCCCAAATGTATTATTAAGGCTAAAGAGGATAGGATTATTGTTCTCGGTTTTTAACGGTTGCGTTGAAAATGGTTGGTAGTCTTGACTGACCTCCATGGGAGAATAAGGGGTAAGGAAAATGAATCCTCGTAAATTTAGGCTGAGGTTTTTATGCACTTCCTTTCAGTTCTCAATAATGGGCGACCATATATTTATTCAATGATCACTTCAAAAATACATTGGCAATATATCCCATTTAATTAATGACACCAAAAGGACTAAAATTATTTTTCTGAAAAGTACCCAGGAGGTTACTCGACGTAAGAGAGATCAATTGTATACAAATTGGTTCATTGAACAAAACATATGACCATGTTTCAGTTAATTTAACATTAAAAAGTTTGATAAATCAGCTGATTCAAAACTGTATGCTGAATAATCTCCCCGATATATTAATGCTATGAAATTATAGTATTTGATTCACTCTAAAAATAGTCAATACAAGTAAGATATATTCATTGTTATTTAGTATGTGGTACTCGATTCAGCATTAGTCAAGCTGCCTTTTTGTTGGAAGAAAAGTATATGTGGTTATTTGTAAAATTAAATGAATTATTTTAATATTCTAATTTTACCAACTTAAAAAAGTAATTTACAAGATTGAGGTATTTCTTTCTTAAGAAATACAATTTTTTACCTTTTTTCGCTCTTTACGCATAAAATATAATACAATTCTGAATACAAATATTGAGTAAACACTGACTTTATTATGCACTTGGGAACAGTAGTATTTTTATCATTTATTTATGTGCATAATTTACGCTCAAAAAATAAATTTCTATTTTTACTAGTAGTTCAAAAGTTGAAAAAACAAAAAAACTTGGCTGTCTCAAATGAACTCTCTTAAAAAATGTGATCCACTACTAATCTTATTTATTTTATCTTAGTTTTTCTCTGTTTACACCAGTGGTTTTTATGGTGGTTTTATTTATACTTGAATTTTTTGCACCATTTCCATACTCGTTTTTCAATAGTCTCGAAGAATCCATCAAACTTGTCGTTTGTTATAATTTTGTTCAATTGATTCTAAACTAAAGACCACTTTATTTCTCGTATTTTTGAGGATAGATATAGGTCTCAGTTTTAGGCATTTTCACAGAACTCCAATAAACAGTTTTAAATAGTTTTGAAAAGTAGCTTGTTTTTTTAAACCTAGCAACATATTTTTAGTCAAAAATGTTTCCTGAATATAATTTTAAACCAAGCATACGAAAACACTATGGCCAGCAAAAAGTGCGAATACAATGCAAGGGAAAATTTTAACATGTATTGAAGGTTAAGAAAAAGAAGCAAAACACTTTAATGAAATTCTACCTGTGCTTTTTACGTAAGAGATGAAGTGCAAAATTAAAACCTGGTCATTAGAAAAATGATAGTCATTTTAATTTATTATATTATAGTTAAGAGAATTTTTTTGGATTTGAATGTTTAACGAAACTTGGATAGACGGACTAAATTTTTCTATGATATATGATAATATGAAATTAAGGAAACAAACAAAACGGGAATGAATTTGATTTTATTAGAAAAATAAATAGAAAAGAGCAGAACATAAGTCAAGGCTATTAAAACTATTAAATATCAATCTTTTTTTTTAATATCTCAATTCAAAAAAGAGAATTGAGTTTTTTCATTTCACTTCTTTTTTGACCATCAATATAAACAGCATTTGTTAAGTGTAAAGGCTGTTCTCATCATTGACTTTTTTAAAGGAAGTAGTTAATCGGAAAAAATATAACACAAATTCTCAAATTGTAGCGAAAACTATGAGTCAAGATCTCAAGATATATACTTTTTTAATCAAATTTCATTTTCGACTTGAAGCAAGTATTTTTTTTAGTCCCAACCTATTATTACTTTTATCAATTGTAATGAAAATCTTGCTAGCCTCCGTGCTCCGATTTTAACTCACTTGTCAAAATTTTTCTCCATAAGTTTGCAGTATTAGCTAATTTTTACAACTGATTTAATCACTACGTTGATAAACAATCCTAAAAATGCTAGACTAAGACAGGCTACCTTATCAAGATTGATACAAGAGAGTGAAATATGTTTCTGTTGTATTTCAATTTCTTTCTGATCTGCTTCAACAGCTTGTCCAACTAATCCTAGATAAACACCCTACGTACATTTTTCTAATATAGGTTTCCTATTACAATTATGATATAATATGAGCTTTAATGGTTATCCTCTTTATATGCAAAGATTTAAAATAATTTTATAAAAATAAATGTCAGTCAAAAATTAAAAGTGAGAACCCATTTTGAAATAATAATATGACAGTACACTTTATAGTTTTTGTACTGTAACCTTCATAGTAAATCTCAATGATTCTTGCTTCAATACCACATAACTTTTCCAAATGGTTCATATTTGGTTCATATTTTAGTACACTTACCATAGTTTAATTTAATTAATAGATATAAATACATGTAGACATTCAAAATGAGCAAAAAAGCTTAATTTTATACTGCTAGAGAGAAGCAGGTTATCTTTAAGGCATGGCGTTCACAGTAGGGCGGTATTCTCATCAACAAAAAAACGTTTTCATAAAGGGACGGCCAAACATACTTATGACATTACATTCTACGTTCAGGTTTAGTTGTAAGTTGAATTTGTAAAGCCTACTTTAAAATAATTTCATCATCCTATTATGTATGCATGTATGTAAACGTGTTTTATGGAGTGCAAAGACTTGTACAGTTATCGATACCTGCATAGAGCCTTATAAAAGAGACATGATAAAAAATAAAAAGGAGACAATGGAAACTTCAAATTTCGTGTTTCTACTTATGTAGGCTGAAGAGTGAAGCCTGAAACCTGTACTTATTATTCCTTCTTTTTCTGTTTCACTTATACATATATATATATATATATATATATATGGTGTGTGTGAGCATGTTTGTGAACATGTGTGTGAAATCAAAATCTATTGGGTTGATTTCTTGTATGCTATTTCTTCTTACAACAATATTCAAATTTTATGTCTAAGATGTTACATATACTCTTATCGTTCTATGGCAACAAATAAAATTTTAGAAAATATTCTTACTTTGATGGGCAGTGCTATCTCAATGTCACATTAAGAATTCTCTTCAAGATTCTCTGTTGCACATATGTCAATGTTGATCCTCAATACAATAAAAATATATCGTCTCAGAAGTTCCTACTTGGTCATAAAATTAATAATCAAGGTTTATCCCTAACACATGCCTCCTTTAAACGTATGGTCTTTTAACAAGTGAGAAAAAAAAAGATGATTTCGTAACTTTCTGTATCTCAGCATGGAAACTGACATCGACTTATCACGACCTACTGTACTGATCTCAAAACTGAGAACAATTATAATAATCTTTGAAAACCAGCTGAAAGTAATAAAAAAATTTTGGAGTGTCAAACAAGTCACTCTTTCTTTATTCATATTATATTATAGTAAGTGGATACCATGGACTTTTTTGTTGTTGTCAGTTAGTGGTGGCAGTAAACAATGCTAAAGAATTTTTGAAAGACCTCAATTAAATAACAAAGAACTGCAAATAATTTTATTATTTTTGCTCGATTTTGCTAGTGTTCTATTAGGAGAAGTTTTGTAAGAAGAATAATTTTATATCATTTATCAGCAGTCTGTCGTTACTGGAATTTTGTACCGGATCTTATTTTGGATATTTTGGATTTATACTGGATATTATTTGGGGGGATTTTCCCCCCAAAATAATACTTTTCTGCTTCGTATTAGTATTATTAGTATGAATAGTATTCGTTGGTAAGGTACAGTATTTTTCCCAACTAATTATGTCTTTCCATTTCTTCAAAACACATTAATGTTGATTATTTCAAATCACATATTACATATTACATATTACATGATATTACATATTACATACAATATAACACATCAATTTTGTAAAATTTATGTGTAAAGTGGCTTAGATAAAGTGGCTTGTTATACAGTAAAAAATGTGGTATTGGTTTGTGGTAGGACTCTACAGAATCATCAAATTAGGATCTGATGTGCAGTGTCTAAAAATGAGCTTTCACACAAAATATTAAAATAGCCAATAATAATACAGGAAATAGAGAAATAGTTGTTAGGTAACTGCTGCTGAAAAACAACAACAAATTTTGAGCTTTAAAAATTAATGAATTTTGGCCCCATTGGCAAATAAATGTTCCATTACAAATAAGGATGTAGAACCACTGATAAGATATCCAAGTTAGAGACTTAAATTTGTCTTCAAAGCAAAATCACAACTTGAAATAAGGAAGAGTGACGACCAATAAATTCATAACAAACGATTTTTAGAAAAAACGTAAGGTCTTGGTTATAGGATCTCAGCCAACGATATAATTCAGGAAATAAACATGGCTTTCCTCTACCTGCAATATTATTGAAAAGAGCAAAAGTATCTGAATTTTAAAGAGAGTGCGATTTTCTATTTATCGTTTCATAAATTGTAGATCTCAATCTCTAAGGCAGAAATGCCTTAGATTATTTTAATTTAATTTGAATACTGAAATTTCCTTTAAAATTTTTCAATTTAATCTAATATTTAAACGTAATACACGATTACAAAAATTTGCAAAAATTTGTGTAATAATTTTCCTATCTTTTCAAAGCTGATTTAAATTATTTGAAAGAATTTTATGTGGATATTAAATTCCGCCTGGATTCAAGAACAATTTATTAAAGCAAAAAAGAATAGCATTTGCCATCCCGGAGAATGTGATGATGGAAAAGCCAAGAGTGTGAAAGCAAGTACTATTTAATGGCTTTGAAACACCTTTCCCTTAGATTCGAAAGCTACTACTGCAAGGAGAGGTGAGATAAAAAAATGCAACTATGTTTAAGTATTCAGTCAAATTAAACATACAGTTAAGAACCAATCAACAACCAGTAACTTCCCCCGAAGTCCTTATGCAAAAATTGGGAAGAGTTTGCGGTTTTATTAAAGTCGATTTTCCCAATGATTACAGCACTTAGCATGCACCGAGAAGTGTTCATATAGTTACTATTATCTTTTAGGCTCAAGACTCTTCACGATATTAAGAAAAAAAACCCCTTAACCAGCAATCTCCCAGGAGCTACTGTGTATTTGGACAATATTCTCATCAGTGGCACTAATATAGCCACTAATCTCAGGACCATTTGTAGACTTTTGCAACGCTTATATGAGGAAAAACGTCATTGCCGTTTGGAAAAGTGCTCTTTTTTCAGCCTTGTGTCGAATATTTTGGACACATGTTATCCTCTGAAGCAATTCTCAATGTACCAAAAGTTTATCCTGGTCTCAATATGCCACATATAGCTGGTATTTAGAGCCTTTAGTCATTTTCGTTTTCCATTCGATTTTTTGGAAAACCCCTTTACTAACTATGGCAGAACCAATACACCACCTTTCCAAAGGGGTTTGCTACTTAGACATAGTTGGCAATTCTGGAGAGAGCTTTCAGCATTTTAATGGTTGTATGTCTAGAAACAATGCTGTTGTACATTTCAGTCTTCTCACTTGCCTAAAATATATCAAGTGTTTTTTAGCAATTTTATTTCATCGTTTTTCTGATGGAAGTTAACTCCCAGTTCCTAACGTTTAAAAAGTCTCTGCTAAGTTCAAAGAAATTAGAGTCGAGTTCAAAAGGTAGCTTTAACAAGTGGCTTTGGATCCTGCGACATTTACTTTTACCCACATGATCGACATTTGCTACTTATTACGGACCTTATGCCGGTAATGGATAGTTTTAGATTTAAAACGGGAATTTCCTCATTAGCTGCAAAGCTTTGTCTAGATGTCATTATGGCAAAATCAATTCCATCATGAAATTATATATAACGAAACTGCTCAACTTGGTAATGCCGATGCATTGTGTCCATTTCTATTCCAGAAGACAAAAATTCTGATGGGGAGAAAAATGCTGTATATTGTTATACTGTTTGGGCATTTAAGTGTAAAGCCTACAAACTGAGTCACCTGGTGCTACGTTAATGAAGGAAGAAACAGTAAAAGGTTTGGGAATTCCTACTGTGATGCAATATACAAGTGAAGGTTGGCGATCAGACAACAAGAACAAAAAGTTAATACCGAGAAAAAGTTAGAGAAACTAGCAATCTCATAATCTGTTTTTAATATATTTCTTTTTGATAGGTCCCGAATAGTAATGCTAACCAGCATTCAGGTACCAGAGCCATGATAAACTTAGTAAAAGAAGCGTTCCTATATTTTGGATACCCTCATAACCTGAAAATTGACAATGCCTTAAGATTCATGTCATAATAATTCAAAAATTGTTTGTAGGGATGTTCACACCTTTGTTCCCTACCATGCTACTGCTATTAGTGCTAGCGCTTTACGAAAATCACCTTTGTCACCAAAATGATCATTGTAGGAGCTCATTATGTCACACGGGAGAACATTGATGTTAAATGGATATTTTCCCAATGAAATATTAAATACTTGTCAAATAGGAAAGAAGTCAATGTCTTAAATCACGAGAAGCAGGCAAAAAACGTCTGACAAGTCAAAGTGACATAAAAAGGTCTCAAACACCACACATGTTTCAAACGTAGGAGACCTTTTTTGCCTTTAAATATAGACCACTTAGTGATAAAGGTACAGAATGAATTCAAAGTGCCATTATGGGGATCACCAGGAAGACGAAAATTCAAGAAACTGCAGCTGTTCTATATATCAGAAGGAGACATGAAGAAGAAGATTATGCTTTGGAAGTTACAAGTTGCATATTATAGAACTTAGCTTTGGGACGGCAGAATGTCTAAAAGTGCAAAAGACCTCCAGAAGGACCAGAATTCTAACAATCTGATGTCTAAGTGCAGTGTTTCAGAATAGCTGGGTAGATGTTATTGTGATGATCTGTTAAGCAAACGTCGTGTGATGCTATTAAATCCAACGAATAGTGTAAGTTATTTTAATCTTTAAGTGATCGCTTGGTGTTAAGGTAACTAAGTGGAACTCCCATTTAGTGCAGATTTAGGATACAATAGTACTTTCAAGAAAATTTATTGTAAATAGGGTTTAGGCTTAAAAAGTTATCTTTCTAGCCTTGGAAATATTTATAATATTTTCTTATAAATGGAATAATCTAGGAATTATTTTCTATACTTTGTCCCCGGTTGCTGGATTACCCATAAAGATTTTCAGATCACTGAATGATAGCAAACAGTAATTTCTCTAATATTTTTATTGCTGAATTCGTGTTCTCCATTATAAAGTTGTTAGCGTCACTTGCAAAGAATTATTCTACTGTTGCAAGTCAGTGTGTTTTTGTTTTAATTAAACAGAGACTATTTTTAACACTTTTCTTTATCATGGTACTTCATGCAGTAGGACTTTAGTAAACCTGCATTTTTCATTCTCCAACTCGACAAAACGTGATGTAGAGCCAAAAACAAAAGAGAGAAATGTTTCAATTATTTTAATTTTCATTGTCTACTTAGATGGAGAGAAAATATTAACTTTTTCTTTTTACTATTTTTATCAGTAAATAAATTGTAAATAAAGAGATCCATGCTTGCACAAATGAGCACGGATGTTTGATATGACATTAAATAAATTTACCAAATCTATATCAAAACTTTGACAGCGTGTAAATGCCAGCTGCTGACTATTGGATGAAGTAGATATAAAAAATGTGATACCTCACCTGGCTTTGCCACAGGGCCCCAAGGTGTTTCACACTTTTAACTGGATCGAAATTTATCACTTTTTTCTCAAATAAAATACGACCTTTGGTACCTGTATATATGATCGCAAACGGCAGATGGTTATGTGTACAGATGAAGCTAAAAAAACATCGACATGATATGAAAGTAATAAATTTCACCAACATTTGCTTGGCATTAATAGTATTTTTCTCTCTATCACATTGTTTATGAACATAGGAAGAAGTATATTTTAATATATTATTAAATCCTGTCATCAAATTTTGGAGCATATTTCGATTAGAGTATAATGATTTTTGATTTTTATTTCTATACTGCTAGCTGAATAGTGATCTTCCACAATATTAATATACCTTTTCAAAAATTGAAAAATACTTGTTCAATATCATTATGTGTGAGGGAAGAACAACTTTTTTTCAAACACATTGAAATTTTTATTTCACTAAATATTAAACACGTTGAACAATGTTTTTGGAAAGATTTTGTATTGAAACCTGCAGGTATAGTAATCAGAAGGGGAAAATATATCAATGTTTATCAAGGTGAGAGAGAAGTGGAAAAATAGTTCCATTTGTATTCATACAGTTTACGTTGTTGAAAAACTGCACACTTTAGCAAAGAAATAAGTGAAAATAAAAATAAGAGATAAAAAGATATATAAACATTAAAACAGGATTAAAATATTTTTTTTAAATTATAACTTTGACCATAACAGCAAATGTAGAACGTAAACGTTCTGTTGGCAAATGTCTCATGTTATCACCTGAAAACAAGGTCTTTGTAGCTAACTTTAGATAATATCATTACAATAAAGCTAATCCTGTTTTTTTTTTTTACATTCTATACCCCCGAGGAGCCGTATCTTAATGGATAGTGCAACTACACCGTAACCAAGAATTCCGGGTTCGACTCCCCTAGCGGGCGACTTTGGAAATTTACAAAATTCACCCTTTGCTGAAAGAGGATCTCGAACAACTGTACAATTTTATTTCTGAAAAGAAAATCAAAACCAAAATCAGTTAAATAAAAATACATGTGCTAAACTCTCTTGTTCCTTTATTAAAACGGATTGTAATATTTAGAAATGTAGAACGTAAACGTTCTGTTGGCAAATGTCTCATGTTATCACCTGAAAACAAGGTCTTTGTAGCTAACTTTAGTTAATATCATTACAATAAAGTTAATCCTGTTTTTTTTACATTCTATACCCCCGAGGAGCCGTGGCTTAATGGATAGTGCAACTACACCGTAACCAAGAATTCCGGGTTCGACTACCCTAGCAGGCGACTTTGGAAATTTATAAAAGAAAAAGTCATTGGTTGACGTTGGTTGACGAGATAAAAATGAGATGAAGGACTGGTAAGCAAGAAAAACAAAAGAAGTACTAAAGCCTTCAGATATTAAGTAGTTTTAGTTGTTGATAATAAGACCTTTGCTTTTAAAGTTATTTACAAAATAAGACTAAATCTTTCTGATGATTTGTGGTCTTGCTTTTTCAGGCATTTCTACATTCCTGATTTTAATCTAAAATTTGATCTTTTATATAATTTTTTTACAAAAGAAATTTTCTACTGCTCCAATGAAATTTCCTAGAAGAAAAGTAGATAGATAAATAGACAGATAGTTAGATAGATAAATAGACTGATGGATAGATAAATAGACAGACAGATAGATAGATAGATGGATAAATAGATGGATAGATAGATAGATAGATAGATAGATAGATAGATAGATAGATAGATAGATAGATAGATAGATAGATAGATAGATGGATAGATGGATAAACAATTGTTAGGTAAATTGATAGATGGATAGATAAATAAATAAATACGTACACACACACACACACATATATATATATATATATATATATATATATATATATATATATATATATACACAAGCACACATACATAATTGCATACATACATACATAAATATATACATACATAGACAGATAGACAGATTGGGTAATAGAAAAATACCCAGCAATCTAGCTAAATTGAAAGACGAACAATTGACACTCGGATACATGGGTAAAAGTGACAGATGAGTAGTTAGATTGAATGACGGGCAGACAGACAGAAAGACAGACAGACAAATAGAAGGATGATCAGATTTATAGAAAAAATAGATGTATAAAATAAATAAATAGACAAAAAAAATAGATAAATTGGCAAAAGAATGGATGGATAGGTGCATAAGCTGAAAAGATTGATAAATGTAAAAAGCGGATAGGCTAATGAACCAATTTTTATTGTTTTAGTTCAAGTTCATTTAAGTTTATGCAATGTCTTCATTTCCTTTACTTTCTCATTGGCATGAATCATTATCAGCAATAATTAGTTCAGGCAGGTGCTTAGTAGGGTATGCAGTAGTAGTAGCGTAGTAGGCAGGTGCTTATTAGGGGATGCTGGAGAAAATGTCCCCAGATCTTTTTTGGTTTGTGAATTCTAAAAAGAATTATTCTCTTTCACAATCCCGTGACTGAGATCTAATCAACAACAATAAACGATAAAATATTTCGGCAATTTATACTTTTAAAAATTCTCATTCTATTTTGCTCCCGAACTACACATGTTATTCATAACGCCCGTCATACTACTGGTTTAATGCCACACTCAAAAGCACTGCTCTTTTTCCTTTAAATCTATGCTTATTTAGTGAAAATAGAATTTGCCACGTTTTATCAACTTAAGATAAAAACGTAGGAGGAAATAAAGGATTTGAAGCACTTGTTTATTTAATATTGACATGGTTGGAGTTTAAAAGACTATTAGATAGCAGCATTAAATCATGCTTCACTC
Source organism: Morbakka virulenta (assembly GCA_003991215.1). Lineage (NCBI taxonomy): Eukaryota > Metazoa > Cnidaria > Cubozoa > Carybdeida > Carukiidae > Morbakka > Morbakka virulenta. Next base: position 681,224 of record RDPX01000203.1, read on the forward strand.
AAGAAATACCTCTAACAGTTGACGATTTTTTGTATTTCTCCTGTGGAACCATTTAAGTCATCTCAGCTTGCCTCAGTATGCCTGAAATAGGCATATGGTGGAAAAGAAGATATGAACTCTTAAAATAATGTAAATCACAAGTTTTTCAGATACACGATAAAAGTTCACATCAAACCAAGTACGATTATTTTATCTCTTGTAGTAATAAACCTTACTCGGATGAAGAGAAGATCAAACTTGCCCAAGTGTAAACCGACGTTAGTACTTTCTTTTTGAGAAACAATGAGTGTCGCTATACCTGTCTTGTGTTTGCTGTGTTGCTTACTTTAGTTGTGTTCCTAAATAGCAAAGTTAAATAATAACTCTAAAAGACCAAAATGCCTACCGAAAAAAAAATTAAAAGTTATTTTACATGTAACTGATAACTTCAAACATTTCCCCCTAGAAAATCATAAAAAAACGCAAAAAGGCTGTGACATTTCATAATTTTCGTAACTTCGTAGTAAAGAGAAAAACAAAATTATCACACAAAACTATCACGCATAAAATATAAATTGTACCATTAAATGTGTGTAGAAAACCTAAGCTTGTATTTGTAATAATTTTTGACTCTGTACATTTGTGAAATAGTGGTTAGATCACCGTTCCTAACAGATTTTTGTTTCTTACTTAGAAGGTTCATATTTAGTGTAATCAATAGGTTAATGAAATGATAGTATATATCACAAAAAAGAAAGTTAGCATTTTAACATGTATTTATTACTTGATGAACGGCAAGGGAAATGCATATTAAATTAAGCATTGAGAATATTTCAGCAGACTGCCAAATTTGTTTCAAGTAGAAATGTCAGAAAAGAAAAACTGGAAGTCTTATTGTTTACAAAAGGCAGTCAATCTAAGAGAGAGAGAGAAAGGAAAATCTTATTTAAAACCTCCACTGTATTGAGGACACATAGTATTATGGTAGAGGTCACTGGAGTAATTTTAAGAAGGAATCTGAAGGTGGAGTCTTTAAAAAGCCCTGTAATTGTCTTTAGTTATGCTCAAGCATCTCTTCAGATGACACAAGTGGAAAAATAGTACTAGCATTTTTAACTATTCTTGTATTACACTGGAGGCACGAAGAGGGAGTATCTATCGTATGGGCTTTTATTAATCCTCTGAAATACCATCCCAAACCTTTTTTGATAAAGGGTATGTTACAGTAGCAGTAAATGGTGTCTACACAACACTGGAAGAGACGACTTTTTAATTTTTCAAGTCAGGACTACATGATGCAGTATTAAAAAAACCGAGGGTACTTTTAGGAATAATTTTATTCTACCATTTATATTTTTATTATCTTCATCCACCGTCTAAATGAGCTTTTCTTTCACTTAATAATCTATATTATTTGATACTTAGTAATAATTTCTCAGCATAATGACAAGTATTTTATTTTTACTGGCTTTCCTGGAGGATTTAGTCTTGTTAAAACTTTCTTCCTTCTTTGCATTAATGGTCTTCCTTGTAACAAGCTTTTTTTATAGACATTCAAGCTAACGACCTTGTACCCTGGCATTAAATACAAGGCAATTAGGCAGAAACAAGTCAAACTAATGGACAATTTAATGTCTCATAGCTACGCTATCAAGGAGTTGGGTAAGAAGAAGTTAGTTTCCTTGAATACTAAAAATCTTTAAAATTATTTTTAGGGAATACTCAGCTCTGAGGATAGTTGGTTTGTCCTTATCAGAAAATCGGTCATTTAATTTTTTTCATTTAATATATTAAAAAGTATGCTTCTCGAAAAGTTGGTTATTTCCATTGCATCTTGGACCATATAAGTCTTAAGTCCATTTTGTTTCTGTAAATTTTATATCAGCCCTTGCATGAAGTATAGTAGGCACATCTTGGCCATCTCATTTTAATGTTCTTAATCCAAGTTGTAAGTAGATAAATTCAAACCTTATTGCTATCCCTCAATCGTTGTTTCATTGACATGACTGTGGATAGTCACTGTTTTCTTTAGGTATTCTATGAAATGTGTTCTGATGTGCTTCCCTTGCTGGTACTGAAAGATTTCATTGCATCTGATATGACTTATTTCTCTCAATGTACTAGTATTTGTGATGTTCTTGTCTCTCGTTGTAAAGTACTTTTACATCAATGTAGTTCCTTTCCTCCGACGTCCAAGTCATAGTTATCTCTAGTTCTTAAGTGCTTTCCTTCATCATATGACTTTAATATTTCCAACTGTTACTCTGCCTGTTATCTATCTTTCCTTTACAGCTCCGTACACTTAGTTTCTTCATACCTTGCATGGTTCTTGACCACTAATATTTTTTTCAATATTATTTTAGTTTATGTTTTTTTCAAGTTACCTTGGAGTCAATCTCTTCCTTTTGAAACCTTACTAGATCTAAGTTATGGGAAACATAAGTGGTGGAAGAGACGTATTGTTATACAAGCAAAAGGAAGACAATTATTTGCAGTTCAAAATCGTGCAAAAAACACTTTGGGATCTATATTGGCCAAACAGTCAAGGAACCACAAACACAAGTCAATGACAATATGGTTAATTGAAAAAAAAATTAAGATATATGAAATGTTATTTAAATTTGCTTTGTTGAAAGAAGTTATATTTGAACAGTACAGATTTAAGTGACTAGCTTTTAATGCTCTGTCTTCCACAGCCCAGGTGCAACACATAATGTCTGCCTCTAACAGATAATACTATAACATCTTAGGACTATACAGCCAAGTTGTCTGTTAGAGCAAAATTAGACAGATGATTACTACCTAGAAACTTTTTTCCAAAATCTAGTATATTTTGCAAAGCGTTGAATATTAGTGTTACTTAAGGCCATAGTAAATTTTGTATTATGTCCCCAAGCATATTTTTAACTTAAATTTTTGTGTTCTGTTACCTTTTTTTCAATCTATGAACTTCGATAAAGAAATTAATTCTGCAAGAACAGTGAAATATTTTCAAGAGATTCAAAAGGGTTGTCTCAATATGGTATTAAGAAATAATATTCTAATATTCGTGACATCAGACACTTGATGCAATCCTGTACCACATCAATAACGGATTCTAGAAGACAAAAGGTTTAAACAGTTAAGTACATTTATGAAGGAAAGAGAAAGAGCTCATTAGTGTCACAATGTTAGACTTTCACTGCAAATCTCTAATAAAGTTGTCACTCATATCTTTACTGTTTCAAAAAATAGATCCATTTTAGTAAAGATTTAACATCATTCCTTTCAAGGCTGAAAGGAGTCTCCCTTAGTGACAGGTACAATAGACGTGGTGTTCGTACGCCCAAATTTCTAACCATAGTCTTTGAATAATTTTCGTTATCGGTCAAGCTCTTCTTATACTCTCTCCCGAATTGCTTCACAAATGACAAGGTTATCAGCAAATAGCAACAACCGGTAAAAAACTTTTTTTTCATCCAAAACATCCTTTTAAAAGAATAGATGATTGAACCCTTTGAGAAACGTTCATGTAAGCCTACGTTTACTGAGAAAAACTCAACATTACCTACTCTTGTTTTTTGCTGTATAGTAAGTAAATCTTTGATAACTAAGATTTTATGGATTTTCAATACTGGTTTAGCATATACTTTCTTCTCGTGCCCACTGTAATAAATGTTTCGACATCGTATCATATATTTTTTAGATTTACATATATTACATATAGTTATTTGCTTGACGCTTTAAATTCTTCTAATGTATTTCTAAAAGTACACACAAGAATGAGATAGTGAATGATAATAGAATGATATAAACGGTACTGCAATGAAGATGTAGAAAAATCCGTTCAGAACAAGACTGAAACATAAAAACTACTTAAACACAGTCGGACTAGAGACAGTCGATGTTTTGGTAGAGAAATAAATAGTTTGAAATTCACAAAAATAAATGTGGCCTAAATATTTCTTCGTAATTCACAAAAGCATTAATTACACTGGTCAACACGATTTTTCTGGCAAAGAGTTTTTGAACGAATTCTAACTAAATTTGGGCTGCTGATTACGAATATGAATTCAGTTTTTCACATCAGGATTTCGAGCTATGCAATTTTCTATTTTTTTATGAAAAATACTCATCAACCTATAGCTGTATCGATGGTTTCATAATAAAAACGTGAATTTTTGTACTACATTTTGATATTAATAATCAAGGAATAACAAATATTACTAAGTCGATGTACAGCAATCCAAATAGAATGACAGAAAAAAAAGAAAACATAAAAATACATATATATATATATATATATATGGAACACAGATCAGTATCAAATAGCAGTTATCTGAACTTTCTTTTCTAGGCTGATCTCTGATATACAGCTTCTGAGTTGTCTCTCATCAAGCCCCAGCAATAATCCGCCATCATGTGTGAGTCCCACCGACCTTGATACCATTCTTCCATTGTTTTAATGTCCTGATGTAAACGCTCTCCTTGTTTCTCACTCATATCCCCAAGATTCTCCGGAAAATTGTCCAAATGGCTGTGTAAATAGTGGATCTTGATACTCATTTTGTATCCAAGATCTCGCAGGCTCATTAGTAGTTCTTCCACAACCTCTTCACAGTTGTCATTCTGTCTCATTCATTGATGTGATAAAGTTTGGATCTTTCATAAGTGTTCTAATTTGGGGTCTATCAAATGTACAAGCCTTAATCTTCTCTTCGTTAAGACAGGGAAAAGTTGAACATATACAGCTGAAACATTCACCACTGTGATCAAGAGCTTTGACGAACTGCTTCATTAATCCTACTTTTATGTGCAAGGGAGGAAAGACAATGTTCTTCCTATCGACTAGAGGATCATTGATGACATTCTTATCGCCAGATGCCAAACTCAGCCGCTGAGGCCATTCATTCTCCATCCAATGCTCTGCTGTAGCTCTACTGTCCCAGTAACACAGGATACAGGAGTATTTTGTGTACCTTCCTTGCTGAGCTGAAAGAAAGTTAACCATTTTCAAATCAACACAAATTACCCACCCATGAAGATGATATTGCAACGTCTCTAAAACAATCTTGATATTGTTATATTCTTCCTTTAGTTTTGCAGAATAACCTATTGGTACTGAGTTATACTTATTTCTACTGTGTAACAGAACACATTTCAAATTTCTTTTAACATTGTCAATAAAAATCCTCCAATCCCTTGAATCATAAGCTGGACGTCCCATAAAGAGAAGTAACCCTTCTACATCAGTATAATAGACAAGCTGGCCATCTGAATGGAAGTAATGAATGAATGTTGTTGGAAGTTCTGAATTGAAGTTCTGCTTCCCTGTTGCGATAAAATGAGACACTTGTGCCGTTTCAACATTCGATTCTCTTGCAGTCTTGAAGCCAAGAGTTCAGCAGACTCTTTTGGTAGATAAAGATCTCTAACCAAATCATTCAAAGCCTGCTTAGTAAACAGAATTGGTTTGTCACTATCTTCATCACAGAGCTGAAAAATAACTGTAGTGTCTTCTTCATCACTAGAAGAAGGTGAGCAGAGATCTGTGTTATCAATTTTTGGAAGCTCAGTAAATATTGGTACAAGTATTTCTTTACTGTGGACAACTGGTCGAATAGATGAAGGGATACTTGGGTACTGAAAATGTTCCTTGTTTTTCTTATTGAAACCTTTTACATTGACAAGGCAGGAATAGTAGTCATCTAAATGATTGCTTGGTTCTCTCCAAACCAAAGGCACCCCAAACTTGAGTTTTGTATTCTTTCCTTGAGAACATGATCTCAAGGTCTCAGCGCAGGTTTTGTACACTTTGTGAGGAGCCTATTGCTTGTCTTGGTCTCCAAATGGTACTTTGAAGTTAGTCAATTACACACTCTTAACAAAGTCAGTAATGTTGCGCCTCGGATTCTTCAAAGTAATGCTTCCACAGATGTTGCAAAATATATTTGGATCACTTGAGCACTGTCTGCTGTGATATATAGAGGCCATTGTTATGTCAGTAACACATCCTGCAGACAAGAAAATATTTGTTAGCTACCTGAGTTGTTCCTTGAATTTCTACCTAACCTCTCACACCTAAGGTTTTATTTTTATTGTTTCACAAAAAACCAGCAGAAGAATAACAATAAATAACTAAAGTTAGTGATAAAATCAATTTAAAAAACACTACCTGCAGACGAGTGTTTTGTAAGTCGATATCTGTTTGTTTACTTTCGTATCATAAAAAATGGTTATGTTATGCATGTTTTAAGAAAACAAAAATTTTCTTCAGTTAATTGGTAGACCAAATGAAAAGTAAATTTACCAAAATGAACTATATAATCCGGCCTTTTTTGCTACACTATTTGATAGGATATTATTTTCTTGAAAATTCATGAAAAAATATATGTGTAGCGCAAAAATTAATGTGATGGAGAAAATCTAAGATCAGATTTGATTTCAGCACCCTCAAATTAGTTTAAAACTGTTCCTAAATTTCATGCCAGAGAAAAATGGTTTTTCTTTGTTTGCCAGTGTTATAGTACTGTATATTTTATTTCTGTTTCACTAACTTTTAAACAAATAAATAGGAAAGAGCTTAGTAAATTTTGCTACATTAATAGAGTAATTAAAAATACGGAGCATATTTTTCTAAGGATTTTTAAATAATTGATTTAAACAAGTAGTGGCCTTGTTTAAAATTATTCACAAACTTATGTAAAAATCTACACTCGCTTCAAGGTAACTTAAATGACATGGCATTTGCTATCCATCTATTTTGTTTACAGTATATTTGACTATGGAAAGGTATCTATAACTTTTATATTTTATCTTACAGGACCCAATGGTAGAACAGAATTTATTTATTTGTAAATATGTAGATTTTGAATTGGCTTTCAGGTAAAAACATTCGTGAATAATAATAATAATAATAATAATAATAATAATAATAATAATAATAATAATGGGGCAGACCCGAAGTGCAGAATATGTGGTAAAAGTACTGAGACAATTGATCACCTTATATCTGGTTGCCATATTTTTGGCCCCTAACGAGTACACAAATAGACACAACCACGTTAGTCAATATATTCATTGGAAAGTTTGTAAATTCTATGATATAGAAATTGTTGACACATGGTACGAACACAAACCACTCCCAGTAATCGATTCGTCAAAGGTGACCATTCTTTGGGATTTCTCAATTAGGACAGACCGAACAGTTCAAGCCAACAGACCAGATATTGTCGTAAAGGATAAGTTGAGTAAACAATGCCGGCTGATTGATATAAGTGTCCCGTCCGATAGTAACATTTCGGCTAAAGAGTTTGAAAAGCTCACTAAATACAAAGACTTGGAGATCGAAGTTGGCCGAATGTGGAACATGAGAGCGAAGACAATCCCAGTTATTATAGGCTCTCTAGGTATGGTAAAGAAAGGGACAGATAAGTATATCAAACAGATACCGGGAAACATACAGCTGCCAGAAATTCAGAAGATAGTTTTAAATAGTACGGCGCATATCCTTAGAAGAACACTCTCCCTTTAGAACTTAGTAGAAAGGAATGTATGTTAAAAAAAAAAGAAAAAAAAGGCATACACGAACGACCAAATACCTTAGGCTATGAGTAATAGCCCGGTGATTAGTAGTTCTAAAACTTTGCACAATATAAAGAAAATAAATCAGAACATAATAATAATAATAGTAATAATAATAATAACAATAATAACAATAATAACAATAATAACAATAATAATAATAATATTTTTTCGTTCGTTTTGTTGTCTTATATAAGTATATATAAATGTGCATATATATCTATATAATTTTTAATATTATTACATTATTTCATTATGACCATGCAATGAAACACAATTTCGTTATAAAAGACATTAAGTTATCTTTTTAAGTGAATTCCATTTCATATAGACTTTAGAATGTTTGTTTAAAACATTTTGTTAATCAGTTGTAGCATGTCTAACTGGTTAGAATTCGCTGACTAACATTTGCCCTGACTAAACTGTTGACAAAACGCCTGTTACGTGTTCTTGTAAAGTGCGTTCACGTAAAAATAATGTGACGGAGCGATACCCATTATGTTAAAGAATACTGTAGTATAATTTGACAAATTAAATCATAAGCATGTTGGTTTTATGAGGCGTTTATTTTAATTTTAACGTCACTTCCTCCAGTAACTGGGGCTCAAACGGTGCCCTTTAGAGGGACTTTTGCTTTGGCAGTAAGGAATTTCTTGGCCGGATGCTTTTCATGACTCCAACCAATGGCTTTTTTCTTTTGTGAAGTTCCAAAATCGCCAGCTCGGGGAATACTGTGCAGTTGCACTAAGTATTACGTCAAGGCTCCTCTAAATCATAAGCATGTGTTCAGTAATATGGACAACAATTCGTGTAGGTCAAACTATTTTGACCTTTCACCCATTTCAACCTATAAGTAAAGCACCCGATATGATATTTTTAGAAAGTTATTTCAAAATTTGTCATTTTTTTTATGAATGATGCCTTTCTTTTCATAGAAGTACATAATAGGAGAAAGAGACTTGAGAAAATATTTTGCCACGAATATGCATAATCTATTAAATTTTTTTAACCATTTCAAGGCATTAAAATTGTATTCGTGTTGTTTTTGGATTTCTGTTACGGCTTAGGTTGATATTATCTCAAGCTAATTTATAACCTTGGCATGGTTTATTACAGCCAGGCCTGCCTGAAGGTTTAAGATGGAAAAGAAAAGGATATTTTCTTCAAAAAGTAGCAAAATTTTCTCCATGTTTTCAGAAAAGGAGAAACCGGATACACTCCTAACATGGTTTTTATTTGGTAAGCAAATGAAATACAAAGAGAAAACAAATTTTAGAAATTCTAAGTTTTTTAACAAAACCAAAGGAGAAGCTTAGCTTTGTAGATCACCATGATGTAATCCTTCAATGCTGACGTTGTTACCAAAACAAGGTTAGCCCAACGTTTAGTAGATGTTTTTTCTTAACTGCTAGGAAAAATAAAGCTGTGATAGAATTCAAATCTCTAAACCTTAAAGAAACCTGAGTTGAAGTTGTTGAAAACTGAAGTTGAAAATTCCTATGCAAAAGAAAAGTGTCAGCAAAATTTTAGGATAATATATAGAATTTGGTTGTTTCAACACTAAGGAAATAATTCTGAAATCCAAGTTATCCTTGCAACGTTGGACATGAACATAGAAGATATGTTTTCCAACACGTGAAAACAGCTAAGCAAAGACATCTGACATGCAACATCACACTGAAACAGCAATTTGTTTTTGACAGCGCTCCGCGTGGGAAGAAAGAGGCCAACAGATTCACAGTTTTTGTGTCTAAAGTTATTTCATGTGTCCTGCAAAGCACACAATTAGGGTAGGGTAAATTAGTAACTTTTTCGCAAAACGAATAAAAGACGAGTGTTTTCATACGCCATTTTTTCCGTAAATATCAAATCCGGTGAGAAAATTTACATTGGAGCATGATTTCGGTCAGAAAAGTCGCCATTTTTAAAAATGGCTGCAAAAATCACTTTTTTTTTGGAGGTAGTAATTATTTTCGGTGCTTCTAATGTGTCCTCTCAAGGTTTCTAAAGGTCGTTGAATAATTTTTACAATAGGAATGACCATATCCTTCGTACTTGACGATTCTACATTATGCCTAGGTGAGAACTGATTTCAGGAGCGTATCCATATCATATGAGAGTTCGTTTTCGGGTTTCATTGCATTCTTTATTGAATGTTTCAGTTCTTCTACAGTGAATTTTTCCATTTTGTATTTTCCATCCAGCTTCACCCGCCGCCGTTGTCGAATATCAGGAGCTATCGTCAGCTTGTGATAGGAAATTTCAAGGAGCAATTCACTTTCCCCGAGAGTATACAGTAGTGTAATATTGTTCGGTGTGATAGGTCCGCCGTGTACTTTGCATTTTTCGAGCATGTCCAATGTTTTGGTATGTTTTTTCTTCTTCAACTCGGCTTTCTTCAGTAGAGCCAGCTTTCGANATCCAGCTTCACCCGCCGCCGTTGTCGAATATCAGGAGCTATCGTCAGCTTGTGATAGGAAATTTCAAGGAGCAATTCACTTTCCCCGAGAGTATACAGTAGTGTAATATTGTTCGGTGTGATAGGTCCGCCGTGTACTTTGCATTTTTCGAGCATGTCCAATGTTTTGGTATGTTTTTTCTTCTTCAACTCGGCTTTCTTCAGTAGAGCCAGCTTTCGAGACTGTTTCACAGTAGCCAGAAAATCTGCTTCTATTTTCCTGACACGTCGAACGTCCTCAGAATTCCGTGCCCATTTCCACTTTCGCTGTTTCTCTGTTTCTGACATTTTCAGGGACCTTGAATCAACTAAATATGCGTTTGTACTTACCACATTTTCCCTGGATATCATTTGAACAGACGTTGTGCCCCAATAAATTTTCAGTCTGTTGTCCAGCTTGGCGAATTCGCTCTCACATCCTAGGTTGGTGAGGAGCATAGTTCAATTTGGCGTTCCCGGAGTGCGTCGATTCATCACTTGTTACTGGATTGAAAAAAATCCATTTCGCTGAGTTGGCGATTCAAAGTCTCGAGTATTTCGTAGATTACAGCCTGGGCCAGACGTCCACGACCGGAAACTTTATCTTAATATCTCCTATTTCAGGTATTTCCTTGGCGAAAAACTCTCTCACACTAATCCAGTTCTGTCTCAAATCAACAGTGCTTTCTTGTTTCATTGTCTGTTTCTCATCTATCCCAAGCAATCTCATGAACGGGAATATGATCCAGTCTCCTATGTCAGAATAGATTTCCGAGCAAAGGGTGAACCAGTCGTTCTGAATATACGTTAAGACTGCTAAAACCAGTTGGTTCGAGTTTTTATCGACGATTGCCTCGAAGAAGTCTGGGATGGATTGGCGCCGTGCAATGAATTCTTTGGTGATTTCCACTATGCGTCCGAATTGACACTGGATTCAGGGCTTGTAAATCCCCTGAATCCAGTGTGGTCAATCTGCTGCAGCTGCAACCAGTTCTTATATTCATTGTACAATGATATGGAGTGATTGGAATGACTGGGAGATAGTAACTTCGCTATAGCTATTTGGCCCAGAGTGTGGATGGAGGTTGACGATGACAGGAAGGCTATCTGGCCAGCTGAAACGTCCAACAATTTGTCCAGTCCGATTTTGTGTTCGGTATTTCGAAACACTTTATCAATGGAATGATCTATGCCGAGGATTATATGGACATAGCATTTGAGGGCCTTCTCGTCTTCTACAACAAGGTTTTTCAACAGTTATAGTGCAGTCTCCAGCACGATCAGACATCCAAAAATCAATAGAGGATTTAATGTTCTCCACTGTAGTTTCAGCCAGAACTGCTAAAGTCTTCAGTTTGAATTCATAAGCAGCAGCTCCTTCGGCACCACCATGGCTCACATGTTCGAGATAGTCCGTTGTCAGAGTCTTCCGTTGTTTATCAGGTCCAGAAACTGTAATATGATCAGCTTTTACATCATATAATCGATCATCAGCGACTTTGGTGGTGTCATCCAAACCGATCGTCACAATGTCATCCTCATTCTTCTCTATGATGTATTGCGCTGCCATCTGGAGATTCAGAAAAGAGGCATCCTCTAAATATTTGTCTATGGTTCTGGCGGAAGGAAAAAACATTACTGAGATCAGCCGCTGAACGTCGACGTTTCACTGTCAAAGGCGATGATTCTTCACTGCTTGTGGAATCATCATCATGTGTAGCTAATGATTCATTTCCAGGAGTACTATAGTCCAAAAATTATATAAGCAGTTTTCACTATAATACCGGCGATATCGACACGACTTATTGGATGATCAACTTAACACTGTATAGTGCACCGAACGATTCGTTCATCTAAACATTTGCGGCTCGTCCGAACGGGAATCTGTGGGAAATACGTTGATCCATCTTATAGATTTTGTCAGGTATCAACCACCTTTCAGCTAATTCACCCCTAATAAAAAGCTTGATTCCTGCCCTTGCGATATAAATAAAACATGAACTGCACTAACTGCATATGAAATTCTGCACCAATAAATGTTTTTGAATCAATATAAATCATATTTTTTTCTTCAATAAAAAACACGGAAGAGTGAAAAAAATGGGAGTATGTACAAAATAAGTTTCACTGCTTTTTCTTTGTACAGTTTTTAGACTATTCTTTTGGATTTATTTTTCTTCAACTTAAATACAGGGAGTCTATGTAAACTTTTTTGAAGAGTTCGAATGGATAAGGATGAAACATGTAAAGTATTTTATTATTATTTTATTATTTTATTATTTTATTATTTATTTTATTAAGTATTTTATTATTTTTTTTAGTATTTTTTTTATTTATTTTTTTTCTCTCCTTGTGATGACTAATTTTATCCAGTACATTAGAAGGTTTTTTTCACTTTCCATTGGACTTTAATTTGAAAAAGGCAGCACACAAATCAACATGAATTTGAGTTTGTGGTTATTACAGTTAGTCTGATTTGCTATTTTCTTAATGGCGATCAGATGGTTTGGAAAAAAAATCAACTTATTACAATTGGCATCTTCAAATAATGTCATGGTAACTTTGAATTCTTACTTTGTCCTGATGACGTCAATAAACAGAATATTTTTTCTATAAATAAGTCATTTCCAGGTGCTTAATTTAAGGCAATTAATTGGCGAACAAAAGTATAATAACGTTGCATCACAGTAGTTAGGCTTTCACCATATATGTAAAGATTCTCGAGGAAAAATAATCCAGAAATACCAGAAAATCAAGAAACGAAGAATTAACTTTTAGTAAGAGCTCACTGGACGTAAAAAGGAAGGTAAAGTATTAATTATAGTCCAATAATATGGAAAGAAACAAATGAAGATAAATCGTTACACTGAGAACAAACATTTCTGTCGCATACAGGAAGACTGTCGCCAAGTAAATTTATCAAGCTGATGTGAATCACAAGCAAAAATTGAGTAGATGATGTTCTACATAGTCATTTGTGCAAGCTTTTCAGATTGCCACTGGCAACAGCACTTTGTTTATTTATTTTTGCATATATTGCCTTCCATCAATTTCAATAACACCAAGTTTGTACAACAGAATTAATAAGTCTCACAATTGAATAAATTTAATGTATAAAACGTTCTCTTGGCTTGTTTTCTTACTGTGAATTTCAAAATAAAGCAAAAAAAAGACCATGTGTTTACTTCAAGCTCAAATATCCTAGTCTGAGACCAGTTAAAGCTGTTCTTCTTGAGAAAGGTTTGTGGAGACATAATTAAAGTAAGACTTGGCCAGGAAAGAAGCAATGTAGGTAATTTGAGACTAAATCTTACCCTTCAAAATGATAAACCAGTACATAAGGTGCAGAGAACATGAAAAAAACCCAAAAAAACTCTAGCAACCAAGCTCTGTTCTAAGATCCATATCTTAATCTATTATATTTAGTAGTCACAGTTAGGACCCTTCTAGATCCCTTTGTAACCCCTTCTATTAGCATGTATAATAAAAAGGTAGACTGAAAAAAACAAATAAACTAAAAATAAGAGAAACATTAGTTGACATTGCAATGAGGTACTTTGTAGGTGAAAGAAAGAAAGAAAGATATATGAACGATAGTCAAAATGCTTTTACCAGCATCAGCATAACAATATATATCGCCGAATTGGGATAGTCGGAAAAAAGTACCTGACAGAGCTCATGAATGCCGCTACCTGATCAAAGATTATAACATATCCCTTAACATGCTAAACCAAGTTAATAGAAATTTCGATAAATATGAATACAATTTCTGTCGTAAACCGTATATTACAAACCTATAGAGTAAATGTATATATATATATATATATATATATATATATTTATATATATATATATATATATATATATTACATAAAAAGACTAATCAAAATTACATTCTATTTNGAAAGAAAGATATATGAACGATAGTCAAAATGCTTTTACCAGCATCAGCATAACAATATATATCGCCGAATTGGGATAGTCGGAAAAAAGTACCTGACAGAGCTCATGAATGCCGCTACCTGATCAAAGATTATAACATATCCCTTAACATGCTAAACCAAGTTAATAGAAATTTCGATAAATATGAATACAATTTCTGTCGTAAACCGTATATTACAAACCTATAGAGTAAATGTATATATATATATATATATATATATATATATATTACATAAAAAGACTAATCAAAATTACATTCTATTTTCTTCGTACAACTTACAAATATGATTGTGTTTCTGGTATAGCATTTATAGGTGAAATTCCATTCAAACTATCTAACCTAGTGGATAAGGCATCAAAAGTCTATCTTTGAAAAACTTTGAGACGTTCATGAATACGTGAGACCAAAAAACTGTCTACAGTAAAACAAGCTGTCATCACAATCCAAGAAAATGAATTTCAACAGACGTTGCATGAAGGCTTTCCATAAAGACCAGAAACTTAAAAAAGGTTACATAAAATACTGGTATGAATTTCGGTCAATCGGAGTGTAATGAGTAAATATTTTGTACTTCATTTGAGGAATATGTACGGATTTATATATCAACATAGTTGGTATCACAGTTTTCTTTTCGATATCATCTCTTTCCATATTTATCGATTCTAGAAGTTACTTTTGTAAACAATTCCATTCTGGAAATCCTTTCGTCTTTGAATGCGATCAAAGTAGCTTTGACATCAGTGACTTTGATGTGGAGTCATATTATTGTTTTTTGTCCCATCATCTTGTTCTGTACATGAAAAAATTATCATTTCACAGTAGTTACACTGTTTGATTTCATTATACGCCATGCATTCATTTTAATCATAGATTCTTAACTAGATACTATGGACAATGAAGAAGGCACTTAACACTTATCGAACTATCATTCAAAGTTAAAATCCTTTTCTGAATGTCCTCCATATTACATAGTATATATTTATTTGAAAGACATATCCTATTCGATGAATGTGGGGGAGGACGGGGGCGGGGAAGGGGTCGTCTACATTTTCACATCGAATTGAAATCGATTTACGCTACATTTCAAGTGGAACTCTAATTTTGCATATCTACAATTGCGTATAGTTGATAAGATCTATCTTTTTTTGTGTTAGAGATGACAGAATTACTTGAAGAGACAATAAAATTATCAAGACTGCTGCATCACAAATAATCAATGAATTTCCCTTATCTGGTTTAAAAAATGTGTTTTAGCTAATGCATAAGTACTTAAGAAAAAAAATACACTGAGGAAGGAAACTTTATAATGTACACACGAAACCCATATTGATGAGAACTAAAATTAAGGGTTCTCACTTATTAAACATATTTCTTCATGAAAACTCAAAAAAAATTCTTAGTTTTTTAAGTTAAAAATTCTTTTGTTGATGACAGAATTTTTGATGAGCGATTTACGATTAAGCATATATGTTTTAGGTATATGTAGGGTAAAAATCAAGTTTTGTAGAGTGGTATTTTTATATGAGAATGGGAGACTCGTGGTTAAACAAGGTAAGCTCACCCTTAAGTGTTGAATTTTATTCCACATCCTCTTTGTAGACATTTATTCTTTTGCTGTAGTTCATTTCATTTTGGGGTTTTTTAACGAACACTTGAAAATAAATTAGATTGGCCCTCGTTTGAAAATTGTCACAATTTAATTGTACACAGTGAAAATCAGGTTTTAGAAACTTGTAAACTAGGACCCTTTATTGGTTTTGAGTAATCGTATTGTAGGAATTCGTAAACACAAATGAACTTCTAATTGTTTCAGGGATGGGAAACGAAAATATTATTATGAAGCCAGTGCTCAGAAATTAAACTACTTTACCAGCCAATTTTTTGGTCAGACTTTGTTGTTCCGCAATGAACATAACAATTTTTGAATTATGTTTTGTATTTGTAAACATTACGGTATTGGAAATATTGATAGATTGATGCCCTCTTTTTATTCCCGGTAAAGACAAGACCCACGATTTGTCGTTCATGATCTCCATAAAAGTTCCCAGGTCTAGGCCACGAGGCATCACGTAGAGAAAAGGTGTAAAAACAATATTTTCGCTTTGTAAATATAATCAACAAAAATAATGGATAAAAAATTGCAAAAGCAAATAACAATGAATATATTTGACTGGAAATAATGAGCGTAAAAATTAGTCCCAACGGTATCAATACGTATTTACATGCGAATTTTTTGACAATACACGATAATAAGATAAAATGATTTTTGAGAAAGTGGATATCAGATAGTAGCTTTGGCTACTATGAATACCTTTTCTATTAATGTTAGGTATTTTAACTTAATTATTTTGCCATTTTTATTAAAAACTATTTTCATTTCGTTAACTGGTTTTTTCCAAAATTGGAAAAAAAGTTCTTTGCATTGTTGAAGATATTTCGCAAATCCTTATACTTAAGTCGAAGAAGGAAAAGAAAAAGAAGCAAAATCAGCAAAGAATCCCCGGGAAGATCTCGAGGACAACTATAAAAATGTTTTCAGAGTAATATTGAAATAAGAAAAAAATGGATATTCGACTTTATTGATGTACTTTTGCACAGGGATAAAGAAAGCCATATTAATTATTTAATATACGCTTTCATTTTTTTTCTTTCCTTTCCCTCTTCGTTTTTCCCTTTTGATCCAAAGGAAATGTTAACCCAAAGAAGATTCCCAAGACATTATGGCGTACAATTTCTGTATTCTCATCGGAAATTGCCATGAAACTGCCTGTGCAACACAATCAAACAAACCCTAGTTTTTGGCCTTCACAGTAAAGAACAGTGTTCTTTCTTTTCCATGGATAACTTAAAGGGCCAATAAAAGTGATTCTATTGTGTCATACATGAACTCAATGCTTAGAATGGTCACTAATTACGAGTTATATTGTCGGGCTTTCCTAAAAGGAGGTATAACTTATTTGCAAATATGATCGTTGTGATAAGCATAGAAATCTCGTACCTTTATTATGTACTGAAGGAAACAGCTGCAAGTTGACTCATTTTCCCAATCTGTTTAATTACGAAAAAGCAGGATTTTTAGCTAGTGTAACATATTTTTCTCTTATCAGCATTCTTTAGACTTGTCAGTAGTAAATTGTTCTAGTAATACAGATTAAAAATTAAATGACCATAGATTACTCAAGAATAAACAATTATATGATGAGTATCATAATTTGTAAACCTGTGTTATCAATGCAAAATACATTGACGATATCTTGTAGCAGTAAATTGTAAAGGAACAAGAATTACCTTTCGAAGCAGTAAAGGTCATTTGGCTCGTTTACCATTTGTTCAGGATGATCTTGAGGTATGAATCTTACTCGATAATGCACTTCGTATCTTAGTTGTATAATGAAGAATAAGAAAGAAATAGAAATATAATAAGCATCAAATCTTTGGAAAAAATAAAAACTCTAGGCTTTGTATCTAAAGAAAATTCAAATATTTAAAAGTACAAAAATACTAAGAAAGGTATTTTTATTCATCATCATCTTCATCATCATCATCATCATCATTTTAGCCGTTTACATCAATGCTGGCGGGTGGCCTCCTCAATTTCCTTTATTCTACTCGGTCTTGTGCTTTCTCCATCCATGTTTTCCCTGCCCTCTTCGCAATTTTATCTCGCCATCTTCTCCTTGGTCTTCCCTTTGTTCTGTCGCCTTCTCTTGGTCTCCACTCTGTCATCTTCTTGGCCCATCTGTTATTGTTCATTCGGGGTAGATGCCCTGTCCATTGGCCTTTCAAATACACTACCTTCTCGATGATGTTTCTAACTTTGGTCTTTGATCTTATGACTTCATTTCTGATATTATCTTTCCTTATTCATGAGTTATTAATTATATATTACCTGGAGTTTTTCCACCGAAATCTCAGGGTAACAATCTGTTAGTATTTATCAAGGAAATACTATGTTGAGTATTGGATCCAGGATATTAATTGTGGGTTGTAGAATGTCACCAAGCTTAGTATCATTTAAAATACCTTATTATCCAATTAAGGTTACAAAAACGTTTTTCCAATATTCGAGATCTTTATACCAAAAGGGTCATTTTAATACAATTATAATTTAGCCTATGTTGTTTAAAGTTTTCCAAAATTGTTCATAAAACCACACTGAATGTTTCTGTTTAAAAAATCACCACAATAAACTCAGTCTGGTCTAATTTATCTGGCTTCTATCAGTTATTTACGTTTTATTAGTGTGTTGTCAATAATTTTTGCTAACATGTAACTTGTAAAATTATGAATGTTTAATAGAAATGTCGTCTATTGAGAGGGGCCGTGGCTTAATGGTTAGTGGAGTTGCAACGTAACCAAGAGGTTCGGAGTTCGATTCCCTGAGCAGGCGAAAAGAATTTGGAACTTTACAAAAGAAAAGTCATGGAATGACGTCAGGAAGGGCATATCCAGCCAGGAAATTCCTTACTGCCAAAACAGAAGTCCCTTTAAAGCACACGGCCTGAGCCCCAGAAAATTGGTGGAAATGCCATTAAAACCAAGGGGAAAAATAGCAATGTCGTCTGTTGCTCTCTGATAAAGAAGCATTACGTGTTACTAATACCATCCGTAGCAAACTACATATCTTCAAACTATGTTTTTTCTTATAGCTTCTTAAAAATATCTTTTGTGAAAGTAGTATCCATGACATAATGAGTAATTGAATAAATTTCAATGCATTAGTATCATCATCAGCAATTTATAGTTATTTGTAAATATTGTTTATTCCTATGAATAAAAGAAAAGAAACAGTGTAGTATATAAATCAATGATCAGAAAATACAGATCAACGACAGTGTGTGACCAATCAGATTGGTTACAACATAATAGAAAGCTCTCAGCTTTTAATCTCTCCCTCGATGTTAATTTGCATCCGCGTAAGTTCTTGCCAAATAGCTTCTAGGTTCAATCCACATTGTTCATTCCAGGTAATGGTAGCCAATATTTTAATGTCACTCATCGTACCTTCTTCCAAACTCCCACACGAACTCAAGTGTTTGGGAACAGGTTGAGATTATTTCTTGTAATGTTTGAAGCGAGTACATATGTGGTTGGAAGTCCAGCCTACAAATCACGATTCACATCATGGACAATTATGCGATAAACTACTCCTCTTTTAACTTTATGAACAGTTTTTGGCTTCAAGGAGTGTAATAAGTCTATTTATTTAACGAAGTGTAAGAACTCGATTCACCGGTGCTCCACATTTCACAAGAGGTCTACTAGTCATCTGTTATTCTTCCCCGGTACTGAATAAAAATAATCTTTATTGAAATTTCGCCCTACGAAGTTTCCGCTCGGGTACTAGGCACCGGTGTTGTATTGGCTATAATCCTGGTAATCTTTTGTAACACATTTGTTAGCTTCGGGAAATCACTGACCTGTAGCAGCGTCAGTCTTGGCCTTAGACTTACGAAAGCATCATTATGACCAACGTTTTTCTATTGCTGCTGAGTGCATACCATTAGGTCTGCTAGCGAGAAAATAATTAAGGCTTTTTAAATGGGATGCTATCGACACATACTGCGAGTAAGCTGGCAAGAGAAGAAAAATAATAAAGAAGTCATGCACATGATGAGAACCTAAAAATCTTTACTGCAATAGGAGGGTGAGCGAGGGGCCACATTTATAAGAAATGGATCAACAACTTGGTGCAAGCTACAGAACCGACACAAGAACAACCTTGCCAACATGATTCAAGCTAGAAATAACTGGACATTAATGATCGCCAAACTCAGGATGAGGGATGGTACCTAAACAAAACAGGACAGTGAAAGATAGAAGAAAGACGGACAATAACAGCATTAGAAACCTCTGATATCAAGACAGCAAAACGATATAAAGATGGG
This sequence comes from Morbakka virulenta, assembly GCA_003991215.1. Lineage (NCBI taxonomy): Eukaryota > Metazoa > Cnidaria > Cubozoa > Carybdeida > Carukiidae > Morbakka > Morbakka virulenta. Next base: position 701,034 of record RDPX01000203.1, read on the forward strand.
AAGGGGTTAACATTAAAAAAAACAGAGATTAAAATTTAAATCGATGAATTTGGTTGAAATACATACAAAATGAGAATGTAAAAAACAACAACATGTAGGAGGGCATGCAAAGAATAGCTTAAAAGTTGTGGAATTATTTGGGAAGAATTTAAAAAGGTATGGAATTGAGTGTCGTACAGGACTTGTGTTAAGGCCATACGATGTACATAGAATAAAACACAGATGTTCGATTCGGTCGGTTTATTTATTTAGATGTTTAACTAGATTTGACACAAACTGTGATAAGAATTTTGAATAAATTTTAATGATCAACTTAAAGTCAACATTGTTATATTTCTACAACAGTCTACCTGTTTATAACTACCCAAATCTAGCTGTACATTTCCTGAAGAGTTCCTCTTCCGAACAAATATTCAGTAATAAAATTCGAATTGATCTTGACATTAAATATGGAATATGTAACCATCTGGTTTTTAGGACGTTCCTTTTCTTTGTATCACTATGTCAAGTGACTCAATAAAATAAATATGTTACGTTTTAGACCTGCTTTATTTGTCTCATTTCATATTCCATTAAAACTTCTATTATTTTGACGGTACTATGTTTTAGCATCCGTCTTGTATAGAGATGATCGACCAAACACGAAACTGTCACAAAGATCATTTAAAAATTAGAAATAAACATTTGAGGACTACCGTATTCTTTTCTTTTCCTTTCTCCATTTTCTTGCTGTTTGTCCTTCAATAGGGTTTAAGCCAATCGATTACAATACAGGACACAGAACTGTGATTAAATTTTTTTCTTGGAAATAGTTAACTGCCTTTGTTTGTCTTTGTTTTTGCAATCGATGGGAATAAAACTCCGTGAATGAAAAAATGTTTTTCCAATACGTAGTTAACCAAATATCGAATGTGCTAGTCGCATTCCATAATATAACCAATTTTTGTCTTAAAAGAATTGTATTTTGTCGCAATAAATCAACAGAAAGTGAACGGGATCATTAGAAAAATTGCAGGCTACATTTGGAAGGTTTGGAATACGAGTTCTCTCTCTATATATATATACATATATATACACATCATTGTCATGCCATTGTCATCTTTAAATGTTATGCGATGCAAATTTTGTCTTTACTTCACAAGCTTCAATAATTCCTTGCTTTCCTCTTCCTTTTATTTTAAAACCTTTATTTTTATTTGCCTTCCCATTTCTCCCTTTCCAGCGAGTAACCCTATTTTAAACAACTGTTCTAATTTCAGCCTTCCTAAAATATGGCTCAAAAATTCTAGGTGTATTATTTCCTCATTGTAACTGTCTTTATTTTTCTTTTATATGAATGCAAGACCTGGACAATAAGTAAGGAATTATCACCAAATCTATAACCTTCAAAAATGTGGTTTTTGGAAAGAATTGTGGAAATTCTTGGGCAAACAAAGTAGGAAATAAGGCGGTGTTGTACTGTTGTGCACGGTTGTGTTGTACTAGTACTGAAAGCTTATTGATGATCGCACGATTAGAACAAACAAAGGACAGTTGAAATATTTGGACTTCGATAAAGAGAGTAAGGTAAAATTTATAAACAATGGCCAATTACTTAATATTATAAGAAAAGTAAAACCTATTCAGTTATTATATTACAAGTCTTGTTGTTATAAGTGCCACAGCATGATATTTCAACCAAAAACCTTTGTATTTTTTTTTTATTTTGTCTTGACAAAGACCATGTGTTGGTGGAAGCTAAATGTACTTTCATCTAGTGTATGAAGGATTGACAGATACGTAACATGAAATCTTTGATGTTGATTTTTTCTTTACCCTGACATAAAGTTCTTAACACACTTAGTAACAAATCAGTCTAGTCTTCTGTACAAGTACAGGGTCAAATTAATAAAGATCTGACATAAGTTTTATTAAGACAAGTAAGTTCTTTTTTGGTGATTTTATTACTTTGTCAGAGGGTATGTATATCTATGTGAGCACTATATATATGGCCAATATGATCTTTGATTTAAAATAATCCGATGGATCTTCAAGGGACTCAATATTAGTATATAAATTTGAGCTCAAAAACCAGTTTAGATGCTGTGTCAAACATTTACCTGAATTTATACTTTTAGCTGATGACAGATATATAGATAAGATTGATAAAGATAGATATAAGATAGATACAGAAATAGCCACTGAAAACTACATCTACATTCTAATGATCTATCTAAAGTGTGACATCAATGGGCATACAAAGTTATTATTTAAGCTACCATTTCATAGAGTCAAGGCGGTGAATTGGAATTGATCAAGCTATTTATTGGATCGTAAACAACATGTGATGTGCTAAAAGTCTTTTCAGGTCCTCAGCATGTCACTTGTGGAACTCCACAAGGATCAGGCATCAGTTTTAACTCTTTCTTTAATGGTTTTAGGAAGTACCAAAAAAAGATCCTAGGTACTGGTATTTGATGATGACACTGTAGAATATTAAGCAAAAGAACTCCCAGGAAACCACGGAAAAAGAGCTTGTAAAAGAGATTGTATTAGTAGCCCAGTTTCTCTTTTATATCGATCTGATAGTTAATTTACAGAAAAAGAGAAAGTATGTTTGCTTTCAAAGTTCAACAAAGGCCTAAAGAGAATAAAAAATTGGATAAATACTACCATAGCTGCAAAATCAATACAATGGCATCTTATAAGTATCTAATAACACAAGTAGATAACAATGGCAACTTCTACAGGTCAAAGAAGAAATCTGTCTTCATGATACGATTCATTTAAGAGCTACGAATAAGCTGAAGACGCAGCTCGCCAAGTTTACTCCATAATGGTATTACATTTAATCACCTATGTTTCCATTACACACCTAAAACTTACAAAGACATTATAAAGAATCATCTGGAATCACTCCATTAAAAAGGTCCACCTATCATATAGAACAATCTTATGTCAAGACCTAATGCAATTATATTTCCACAAAAACATGCATGTTTGATAGTCAAGCCATGTATGGGCAAATTAATTTTTGACAACTTGCACAGCATTTCCGAAAATAATCAACACATTATTAACACCTGTATATAACGTTCATTGCAGATGGATTTTTAAGATTAAGTTAGAAGGTACAATGATACATTGAATTCTACAGCTGTAAAACTTTTCATAAGCCTTTGTTTATACAGCGATCTAAAAATGCCTTTGATGATTTCAAAGCTGAAGCAGTTATTCTCTTTTATAAAACTCAATATTTTCACATGTTTTCATTACTTGATATAGTTCTTGACAAGACCCAAAATAAGCTGGTTTATATTTAAGTCACTTGTAGTCCCTCGATAAATTAAGAAAAAGTTAAAACCTACAAACCTCTTTGTTTTAACTCGACACATCATTTTTTCCATAATAAGATATTGCTATAGAATTTGTTATTTTTGTATTAAATTTTGAAGACTAAAAGAATAAATATAGTACCTTTTTATACAAACCCAATCATGTCGTCATGCCTAATTTTTCTGGTTTTCCGTTCTTAGTGGTTTTTCAGCTTTATTACTAATTAATGTAAACTTTCAAAAATGACATTTTGCTTTAATTAAAGATAAAAAAGTACAATCCTTTAAGGGTTTTGATGTCTTGCCTCTCACAAACGTAAGTATAGTTGTTTACAAGATTGAGTGCTTGTATGACGACATGTACGTTGACTGTATACCCTTAAGATTGACTACAAGAATAAACAACACGTACGTATTATTCATAGAGAAATCTCTGCGTCAGTCCAGATCAGCCAAAAAGCAAAAGCATAGGGAAAATTGTTGTTAATGGTTTCTACTGATTTTTACAGCTTCTACTCATAATTCTTGAATGGAGTGAAGTTTTCGAGCTAAAGCAGTTGAAAGTAATTGACAGAGCTCCGTCTGCTTTCCGTTTCGGAGGATTGAAGGTAAATAATATTCAACTTTTATCACTTCATTGTTTCAGACTAAAAGAATTGGTATTTAGATTTCAATTGTTTCAGACAGCCAATCACAAAAGGTTGCTGGTTTTTAACAATCCTTCTTGATTTTCTTCTGCCCAGCACAAAAGGTAACAGGCTTATTTCTCTCTTTGTTTTTTGGTATTGATAAAAACAAACCTGACTTTAGTGTTCATATTCTGGCGTTTGATCCAGTCGAGAGCCATAGCTGAAATAGCTGTCGACCAAAAAAAAGGTGATTTCAATTGAGATACTTAGGTTTTGACCACGAATCCTTAATATTCTCTAAAGATAGTAAATATTCAGTATTGTGGTTGAAATATTTGAATCCAACAATTTACTACAATTCGTTTATTATCATTTTGTTCATCCAAACAATTTTAGTAGTATGTAACATATTCATTCAAGCTATTTTTTGTTATAACTGGTTAAGTTAATTTTGTTATTTTAAAGGCTACTTAAAAGTGTCAAGTAAACCAATAAATTGTTTTGATGAGGTTGAAAACACAAAAACGTATCATTAAAAATATGTAGCAGTTCCTTTAAAAACTATAACATTTATTTGTAATATCATTTATTTTTAACAAATTCTAATGATATCTTCTTTACAGTTCAGTAAATTGTGTTGTATCTGTAACATTTAAACCGAATTAAACATAGCTTCTTGCTCCGTATTTCCAATTCAATTTTTTTTCAATAGCCTTATAAAATTACTACAATCCTAATTTTGTAAGACAACTGAATAAAGAAGATCTATAAATGTACTGCTATTAAAAAACTTTAAAAGAATTAATAAAATTGGACAAGATACTAAAGAGAAAGAATAAGATATTTAATATTTAAAGCTTTTAAGATATAAGTTTGGAATAAAGTGTTACATGGATTTTTGAAAGAAAAAAGACAGCAGCCTGGAGGCTTATAGACTGTGGGCTGGGGAGAATACAAAATATCAGTTGAACAGAAAAGAAGATTAAGAAACAAATGACTAACGAATAGATCGTCGGAAACAAAAAAACCCAACAAATATTTTGCTTGCTTACCTTGGAGTCCACAACACAGCTACTTACAAAAATAAGAAGTCCCTGAAAAAAAATATAACATGCTCACCGATACATTTAAGATTAAAATAATTAACTAGACAAAGTAAGCAATTTGATACATTTATACTATAAAAGTTCATAGTAAATTAGCATTTATTCTTAAGAATTTCAAAAATATTTTTAATTTTAATAAACTTACGCTAAAATGTACTATTCTCTTGTTTTTCTTCCATACATCCTAAGTAAGTTAAACGATACAACTCATCGGAGAAAAGATCTGAATAGAGAACTATATAACTCTAAGTCTTTCCTTCAACAACTATTATTTAATGAATGTAGTTGATTTTTCATAACTGCCCAACCAAAATTATCACCATAGAGTATTTATGCGGTTAAGGAATATTTTACGCAATAAAAGACGTAAATTTTGGGAAAACCATTATTATACGATTAATTATATTATTTTATTCAGCCGATATATTTTCCAGTTTTCTGTGAAACAAGGTGTTAACATAGCCATTATTTTAATATATTCTAATTAGTTATTGTTGAAATAGTTTGTCAGTTTAATCTGACAGATGTTTTCGGTATTCAACCTGATCAAAGAAATGAATAATGTATTTATCATAACAAAATTACAGCTTTTGTCTTTTCATTTGTCTAGTCTCTAGTAAGCAGAGAAACAACTTCAGTTTTATTACTATAACAGACTGATACACTCCACTTGGATTCGTCTTGGTTTAACTTTTTCTATTTTGAAAATAAAGCATGCAAGAAATTGATTTCATATCCTTTTTGAAGTCCTTTCCCTTGTAAGAACTATTATAGTCTTGCCATTACTGCCCTTGATTTTCAAGTTTCATAAATACATTTAATCTATAATTTGAAAATATTTTTCAAAAACATTTTGCTATCACTTTAATAGTTTATTGGAATCAAAGGGATTTTAGACACCCGCGTGTTCTTGTACACTCCTTTTTACATGCAAGAGTATCCTTGATAAGAATATAGAGGCTGAAAATTGGATGAAAAAAAATCCTAACAATATCCCTAATAATAAGACTTTATTCTGATATTAAAATTTGCTTGACCTATTGAGAAATTTGATTTCATTAATTTTCTAATGTCACAGAAGTTCAATTTCTTGTCAGCAACTAAATCAGACTTTTAATTCGGTCGGCTTGAGTGACGCCTGTCGCCTCAGTGGCCGCAACCATGAGGAAATGTCGGTTGCCAACAATATCTATTAAACAGTGAAACATTGAATGATAAAGGATATAGAAAGGAAGCAAAACATCAATCCACATAAGAAGATGCATTGAAATATGACCAGCAAATACTTGGTTTGCATGAAATTGCATAGTGGAAGAACACATATCCACCATCACAATGTCGTTTTAAAATAAAAAGGAAACCTACAAAGTTTATAATGCTGGTATTAAAGAGGACAACCCCTATTCAGGAATAGGCTCCATGATAGTAGAAGCGTTGAAACCACGCTTTGAAAGGGTCACAGATAGAAGCTCTACTGCTGCTATTCAACTAAACGAAGCACTGGGCGAACATCATTGTAGCCTATGCTCCAACTCTATCAAATTATAGACAAGACCCTCAGGTAGGTGAAATTTTCACAATGAACCAGATAGGCTAACATCTGCTTAAAGAAAGGACAAACATATAGTTTCGTGGTTGGTGATTGCAATAGCAACGCTGGCTCAAGTTATATACTTTATCAATAAAATATGGGTAAATTTGGGAAAAGGCATGTTAATACCAATGAAGAACACCTTGTAGAATATGCAATGGAAAATTACTTCGTTCTTACAAATCCGATGTTCCAATACAGCCTTACCCGCCGCACAACATGGACATCACAAAAAAAAGTGCATCAACTTCTTGCCTTTGATGCAATACAAGGAAAGGGACCCATACAGAAGGCAAATAAAGTATGTTATTGTAAAATATATAATTATTCATACCAAAAACATCATAAACAATTAGAAGGCCATACAGTGGCCTTTCCACCCTAGCTGATCACAAGCTTGTGAATGTATTAAACTGGATTGGTGAAAAATGGAAGATGAAAGCCATATGAATTCCAAACGTATTGATATATTGAAGTTGTAAAATCAAATCATGCAACAAAAAGACTCAAAAGAACTAGATAACAAACTAACTTTGATGAAGGATATCATTCAAAATGCAAGTGAAAGGTAGCATGACAATCGTGTAAAGAAACTGAAAAAGATGTTCTTGGCACAAAAAATTTAGTATGACACCTTCATCATCTCAAGGGATTAAAGATCTTTTTGCAAAATAAAGAAATTGAAAGAGGTGATGCGGGAGGAAGCAGAGACAAAGATACAAGACTGAAGCAAAAACGGAAAGATTCAAGACACTGGAGGAAATGAAAGAGCTAGTAAAATCTGGGGAAAATGGCATCCCTGATGAAGTGCACAAAAAATTTTAAAGATATAAAAAAGACTCAGACTAATACTACCACACGATACGGAACATTAATGCTCGAAAACTTTAAAAAACATTTAACATTTATGACAAAAACTTAAAACTCATAACTTTCAAAATATAAAGAGTGTCAATCATGACAAATTTCTTCCATGATTTTTTTCTTGTCTGATGATGACACTGAATCTATAAAACCGGAGAATATGAACCCACTATTTTCTAATGACGAAGTGCAATCAGCATCAAAGCAGCTTACAAACAACAAAGCTTGTGACCCAGATAATGCAGAATTCCTTCTGTAGTTCACATCAACTACACACAAAAGTGTCTGAATTACTTATTCATTCCAATGAAACATGTGACTATCCAGATGTTACTAGTTTTGAACTACTTAACTCGCTTGGAAAACCAACCCAAAATAATAAGAGTCAGTGCGACCAATAATATATTATCCAATTTGAGAAAATCACTCAGCATTACTCTGTAAGAACGTTGCTGATCACGTATGGAACTGCAGAAACCATCATCTCATGCTGCCTACCAGAGTGGTTGATCCACAACAGCACAAGTATTTGCAATCAAAATCTTGGCAGGAAAACCAATCACATGCAAAAAGTATGACATCTTTTTCTTGCTGTTAGATATTTCAGAAGTTTGATACATTCAGTTTCCCCAAGCTGATGTAAATCCTAAAGCTACTTTCATAAAATGTGAACTACATATGATGCATATCTTGACCAATGATGGCATCTTGAATATCAAGTTTGGTGAATACACTGGTCCAAATATACATACAAATACTGAGGTATGTCAAGGGAATTGTCTACCTGCCCTCCAGTTTATCTTCTACTTAAAACATGCAATGAAACCTTAGGTTGACCATAAACAAGTTCCAATTTGGATCAAATCCCCCAAAAAGATGAAAAAATAAGAAGGTAAGAGTATGAATAAACGCGCTCTTAGAGCCTGTTTCCCATGAATGGAAGATAAACTACTGCAGCAGTACCAAGTACAGAGGAAGCAAAGACAAATAGTAAAATAAATTATTTTTGCTCTTAAAGGTGAGAAAGATTATAAATTATGAATATCCGAGCAGCTTGCCCTAGAAGTATTAAGGGGGATTAAATATCTTTTTGTCGTAATGTGCTTGTGGCGAAAAAGTCTTCAGGAACGTAAAATGATGCTGTCCAGACGTTTCGTGCAAAGCTGTTAAGAGAATGATAGGTATAACAATTATGGATTGAATATTATTGCCCTTTCTCCTGAATGACAGCCGCACTCATAATATTAAAAGATATTGGAGGTATGGCGTAGTAGCGGTGACTCAGGCTTTGAAAACCGGCAATGCACATCGAAATTTACCGTGTTCAGGGAAGTTTTATCACGAACAAGACCCACATTGCAATTTGGAGATGATGGCAAAAGAATCCAGCCGGAAAAGAAACGCAACTTGGATCATAGCGTAAACAAGTATTTCCAAACAAACGCGTGGTGTGATGAGGTGATTATGAGAAAATGAATAAGGGATGGATGGTGCAACGTCTTAATAAATCCTCTAACTCCAGTTTCAAGTGGGAAATGTTTGGTTGTATTTATGCACAGAACCCTAAAAAACTGATGACGTCGAAAGTCTGTTGCAGAAAAAGAGCACAGTTTTCGTCAACATACTAACAGGTGTACCAGCATTATTCAATCACTTGATGTTTTTCTTAATAAAATTGTCAAGAATGTTGTTAGAAAACACTTTGAAAAACATCTTAACCAGAATTTAAACAATTATGTTGAGGGAAAACTCATTTCTTCCAAAAGGAGAATCTTAACTACAAAATGGGTTGCCATTGCATGGGTAAAACTCATGCAAAACAAAAAGATGGGTATTCGCTCATTCAAAAAAGTGGAATTACCACCAAGGTGAATCATAATCGCAAAAGGAAGAAGATGATGACTCTTTTAACGAGAGAAAGATTTAAAATGTCACTTATTCACAATTAGCTGTAATCATGATAGGAATGTATTACGAATACATGACACTGATGTTTATCAAAGAGTTAGGAATACTGAGACTGGAAGGTAAAAATACTTTTCTTATAAAAAAGCGTTTATTTTCTTTTTCTTGATGGTTGGCAACATATATGTTTACACTAAACAAGGGATTCTTGAATTAATTATTTCTTCAAACACTGCTTTATCTAAAGTTTACTGTCAANATTATACAAGAAAATTTAAAAGTGACTTTACAAAATTAGAATTCAAAAAATGGAAAAAAATATTTAGTACTTTTCCCATGAAGGCTAAATAGAAAAAGTCTGGGTTTTGTATCCTAGCGCCTCTCTAAAGTTAAAACATCGAATTGTCGTTCTCATAAACCCAATAAAACAGAGCAAAGAAAATTACTTTTGAATATCTTCTGTCTGTTTCTTATTGGTTACCATTTGGAAAATAAATATTGTTCTGCTGTCTCAGATTCTGTCATATGGATGTATTGTTCTGCTTTCTCAGATTCTGTCATATGGATGTATTGTTCTGCTTTCTCAGATTCTGTCATATGGATGTATATCGTCTGTTTATGAAATTTTATTTTATTAATTTTCCTAATAGCTTTAGTCGTCAGGCCCTCAACTGAACAGTGCCTCTTAAAACATTGATCATGTAATATATTACCGTAAAAAAGGTCTCCCCAGAAGATGAGGATAAAAGACCAAAAAAATAATGAAAAACAAATCAAAAAATTAAATCACTTTCAAATCAACCCTCCATTTCCCTCCCATGTGTTAGTTTCTTTGCCTTTGTTCTGCGCGCGCGCAATGGCGCTTCCAGTTCTCTGCTCTGCCTATCGGATCGATCAATGATTAATTGGTGGATTTCATTAATTGATTCTTGAGCCTAATGACTCCGTGTTTGCTACTGTTTACCGAGTTAAATGTCTGAGAAAGATCGAATATATTGCAGTAATTTAAAACGACTCAGCTTTTTCTGAATGCATTTTTTTTCGAAGAGCAAACCTATAAAAAATAGTTACCACACTAGATATATGGAAAAATTTATTATGCTTCAACAGACTCTAAAATAAACAATTACAAAATAAAAGAAAAAAAGTTTTTAATAATTGAACTTTTGCTTTAAATAAAACTTTGATAACAGCAGTAAATCCAATTAAATACCATTTTCTCTTTTAAAGAGTATATTTTAATTTTTGCCTCCATATTTCCAAAATTTGTTCTTTTTAAAAGCTGTCATGAATAATAAAAGATCTGTATGACAATAGACTAGTGCAATAAGAACTCAAGGAGCTGGCGTGCAAGCGTGCTTTCAATTTTTATGAAATCCAAGGATATAAAATTAATTCAGAAATATTTGAGAACCTCATTTTGACAAGTACACATTCTTTTAATTTGTTTATAAGGTATGAAAAATTAAGCTTTTAATATACTTATGAGCCACAGTTTTGTAAAAAATGTCTCTATTCCATGTATGCAAAAATTGTGCATTTCACTGTTGTCTGAAATATTAAATATACGAAATAAAATGCTAATTTCGTGAATTTTAGAACTTAAGGGAAGTTCCAGACTGGAAGACAAATCCATTCTGTTGACTGCACGAAAGACATGCAATTATATTCTCGACACTGTTTAACATTATTAAAAGAAGACAATATCTGTGATTAATCAAACAGACTTGTTTTTGCTACTGCTCTTTTGCCCTGATTAAAAATTAAATTGGTTAAAAAGCATAGATCAAGCATTTGAAACTGTGGAATGGTGAGTTGTGACTTTACCATCAAAACCGTTATGTTTTAAACTGTTGTTTGACCTTTCTTTCAGGAAGCATTGTTAATTGATATATATCCTTATCAGATTTTGAAGCACTATGCTAATTTTCCATCACAATTAAAAAATAACTATATTAATAAAGTTTTTTGTAATATAACTGACACTTTTAGTAAGGGAAACATTGTAAAGTAGCATTTTTCTGACAACTTGTAGTTAAAAAGATGTTGCAAGGTATTGCGCGTTTCTGAAATTTATTTTTTACCTAAAAGAATTGAAATTTTTGGGGACGAAAACATTGTAATTTGCCTGACGAGTTAACAGTAATTTATGAATATTTTTACATTCAATAACCACGAAATAAAATGGTATTTTAATGTATATTCATATCAAAAGTACATTTCTCTTTTACTAATAATAAATGACCTAAGGTCAAAAATTCTTTAAAAAGTACTTGAAATTTTTTTTAAAAATTTCAAGTATTAATCTCAAAGTCAATACAAAAACTTGTACTAGCATTTTCATTGCCTTAATTTTCAACTGCTATTCACAGGCCGTCTGAAGTGACTAACAAGCCATACAACCAGAGACAATTATATTATTAGTCGTTATATTGTTATTCTTCCTATCGTCATCTTCCTTAATATACCATCACTTATTTGGCAATATTATAATTCTTTTTAATCAATAGTAGTCTTACCTACCTCTAAAACCTAATCCTGTGTAAACACTTCGTTCACTGTATGTGCAATTGCACGTGTGGCTTGTAAACTCACAGGCTTGACCTCTGTGACCATTTTTCAAATGAGTCACAGGATGTATGCCTGTAAATTTTGCTTCACAACGAGAAAAATCGAAGTCCAAGGTTAGGTTCTCTCATGTTTTCTCAAAACGACTACTTCGAAGCCAACAACATGGTGCTAAAAGGTGTGATTTTTGATACGTAATCTTTACATATTCAGTTTATATGAACATACAAATCTTACTCCAGATCATAAATGAATGCTAATTTAATGCTCTGAAACGATTTTACTACCTGATTTATATTTGATAAAATATTATAATTTTTATTTTGAAATTGTAAAATGTTTATTACTTGTCCAGCTCTGAATTTTGAAACTACTGTACAGTTGAATTTATCATTTGTAGTTAGAAATGAAAGTGTTTCAAAAAAAATTTTCAACTCGAGTTTTTAATAGACAAAAGTGGAGATGGTTTTTCAGGGAATATATTTTGTCGGACCTTACCCCAATACACAAAATTATAAAGGAGAGTATCCTTGAAGTGATAAGTTGTGAGCGACATTTTCTTGTGCAACACATGAACCATACTTTTCTCTCTTACATGTTTTGACAAGTGTTTTTTCCAATCACATAATGAAAAAAAGTAAGGAAAAAGTCTGAAGGAATTGCTAGAGATGACAATTAATTCTTATATAGAAAATATTTTCGATAATAAAGAAAAGACGAACTTTGACTGTACTGTTAACAAAACTATGCAACAAAGAGAAAACCGTTTTGAAGAAAAAAACAAGGATAATGACATCTTTGCTACAAGTGGAATATTGACGATGCTTAAGCAAAAAAGGAGAAACGACAGGGTCATGAAATCACACCTTTACCCCAGCTCGAAAAAAGAAACCATCTACTATACAATAAGGAAAGAGCAATTTTACATCCCCGGATACTTGTTGAATTCATAACATTCAAGCTGAAAGCTCTCCAGAAACTCCATCTTACTAGTTCTTAAAAAGAACTGATAACATACCTGAAGAAGTATTAACATTGTTTTACAATGGAACAGAAGAGTATGATTTAGCAAATTATGGAATTAAACTTGGTGACACTGTGAAAGAAATGAAACCAAGTTTTTGTGTACCAGTTCTGTTACGGGAAAATTACAGTTTCCCAAAATATATGCGCATTGGAAAAGCAGCACAAGAATAAAAATAGTTCCTGGTACAATTACTTTGTAGAATTTCTTTTATTCGGTGGGCAAATCGTCATGTGGTAAGTGAAGCTGAGTCGGAGAAAGTAACTATTTCTGAAAAACAAAACCAAATAGAGAAATGGTTTGAAATCATTGTAAAATCTGTTACTTCGTTATTACACTAGCATTGATAAGCAGACTATCCCTTTAATAGGAATAATGGCTCCTAATAAACTACTAAGAAGCCCCATCCTACTGGGTTTAAAAATCTTACCTTTGTGGAATGTAAGAGGAGTTATGACTTGGAGCAATTTTAAAGGGAAGGGACTGGTGTTTCTCAGAAATACATTCACTTTTGCCTTGGAACCTTTGAATTTATGCAGCCTGTCAAAATTGTTCCAAAACAAGAAAACTTCAGACTTTCCTTCAATAACTTTTTCACTGATATTAGATTATTAGACTTCCTCGAGTCCGTTGGTATCCTTCCTCTTGGAGTTGTTAAGTTAAGCAGAACGCAAGTCTTTATTTTTTAAAGTAAATAAGGATTAAGAAAGGAAGGAAGAGGAACAAGTGACAGCAGAGTTTCCAGTGACCTAACAATTGTTAGATGGCTAGATAACGGTGTTGTTAACCTGGCATCTTTGGGAATCATCTTTTACTTTGTCGATTTTGCATCAGCAAATGGATCGCTTGAATACAAAGATGTTTAAAGAAATGTAGGAACTCCTTAAGGGGATATCCAAGGTTTGCTTCGATTTAGAGAAACAGTTGCTGATAACTTCAAAAGGGCAAGATTAAGAAAAAGCTCTTCCTGTTTGGGAAGATCGCGAGCCTCGAATGAAACGATGAGCGCTACGCATCCTTAAAGAAAACTAAACTGTCTGCTGAAAGACCAATTTATGATGTCAGATTTAACAAATATGAACACTTCCCTAAACATATAAATATTCTTGGAAAACTTTCCCAAATGCAAAACTGCTCCTTGAATATTCTAAGTGTAAAATATTTTTGTCCCAAGAAAAAGCCATGACTACTTTCCAGCCTTCTGTACTTGAGATCTTCAGCTAAGATTTAACAGACGAAGGCCTCTCTGTAAATATTTCAGTGTAGTAGACTAAAAGCAATTGCTGGCATGTCCTATAGCTTTTCAAGTGAAATAAAATTTAGTTTAACACATAATATGGATTAAAATCCACTTTTAACTTTTACATTATTATAATGCTTTATTGCTTATAGTATTTTGTAACTTGTGATTCAGGAAGACTAGGATTGCTATTGATTTTTAACTATATCTGAAATTTATCCCGTATTCCAGTTTTCTTCAGGCCTAAGTTGTACAGTTGTACGTTGCCGGTAATCCCAAAAATATTACAAGACTGTCCAAACATTATTTTGAATTTCAATTTATATGCTTAAGGAAAAGCAAAAACTCCAGAAAATGAATTCTTAACGTTACATCTGAGCAATTCTAAGCCTTTGTAATCCAATTTTAACACTCCATTAAAAAAAACAAGTTAAAAAGGTACCGTTTTATTGCTTGTATGAAATCAGCAATTGGTCATTTTGGGTTTTAATTTCTAAATAGGAGCAGTAGTTAAAAGTTATCAAAAATATAACAATGATAGATTTATCATTTTAGGGTAGTTGGATAAGGTAATGGTTTTGGATGCAAAAGGAAAAATAACATGGGGAAATAAAACCTGTACCAAGCTGAACTACTATTAGTTCTTGAGGCTTTTAAAGCAATCTTTTTTTTTAAGTTTTAACGTCATTTTCCCCCAGCAATTGGGGCTCAGACGGTGCCATTCAGAGGGACTTTGATTTGGCAGTGAGGAATTTCTTGGCCGAATGCCCTTCCTGACACCAGTCAATGGCTTTTTTTCATTTTAAAGTTCCAAATTCTCCTCGACAGCTCGGGGAATCGAACCCTGAACTCTTGGTTACTGTGCAGTTGCACTTGCCATTAAGCCACGGCTCCTTTTAAAGCAATTTGAAGACTTGAAATTTCTTAAATAGAGACCTGGAAAAAGATGATCACAATCAAATAAAGTATTCTCTCTTTCAGGAATTAACTCCAAGAGCTCATTGGAAAAAATATGAGGGCAATGGAAGTGTCATTCTCTGCTTTACCATTTAATAAAAACTATAACTTCACAATTTTTGTTTTAAAGCCACAAAAAACGTATATCATTTTGTTCCCTGTTCTAAAAAAGTGCGATGGAAGTAATAACAAAGCACTGTTCCTTTTCAAACATGCTCCTGTTAGCACCAGATCTATCAATAATATTATCTGAGAGTTTATGAGGTTATATGAACTAAGCTTTTATTTCTCTGGTATCAATTGCAGTGCCCATCAACTTTCAATAGAAAATTATCTCTTACTCAATCTATGCAAATATGTTTTGATGGGCGAGGGGTTTATACTACATAAAATTGTAAAGCATTAGTATTAAAAAGGTCTTTAAAAGATAAATTTGAAGTTGCTTCTGTGTTTGAAATTGTGCTTTGCAAAACAATTCTTGTTTCAGATATAATTAATTGGTTTTCTAAACTGAAAATTCATCTTTAGGGAATGGTTAAAATGTAGACTCTTTAAATAATTTTATCTTGCATTGTAGAGTGTTTATTCCATCTCTAATTCCATTTTTCATGCCCAGATATTCATGTTAACAAACAAAGAAAAATAAGAAAAATTTAGGATTATTTTCTTATTATTACTGCTCTTCCTGGCTAAGATCATTTAATTCCATTAAACAATAAAGTAAACTTTGTTTATGAAATAAAGTAATTTTCTATTTGCATATTTTTATAAAAAGTGAATAGGACAAGAAAAATACGAGAACAGTTAATTTTCTTAACAATGCCAGTTTTCTCTTTGAACTTTATTTTCACAAACGACAACTGGTACATTGAAGTTCAGCTCTCCAACTAGTTTTACCCCAAAATGTGAAGTTGTTAAAGAGGATAGGATGAGAGGGGTTAGTATTTAGTTTCTTTGAAAAAAAGAAATACTGGGTCATACATAAAGAGTATTATTTTAGTAGGAAAATTTTATTCTGTTAAAGACTGCAAATAGTGACAGAAATGACTAGCATAAAGACGCTCCTTAATTCATGTTAAAAAAATGTTTTGAAATTCTTGCATTTTAGGCCAGTATCTCAGCTTTTTTAAATTTGTATCTCTTTAGTATTTTATCAATATCTTTGTTAAAAACATCGAAATCAGTTTAGTGGCCAAAATAAACGTATTCTTTGAGTCATCGTCACTATAAGACCCTTAGTCTGGAATACCTTTAATTACTCCATCACAAATATCATCACTATCATTGCTATTGTTATACAATAAGGTACAGATTTAATAATTTGGTGACATAAACTGAACTTTGGGAATTATCAAATTTGTCCAGAATTACAGACCAGACAGTAGCCGAAATTATTCTATTAATTATCAGAGAATTTAAAAGATACTTAAAACGTCAGGAATCTTATGATATATGAAGTACAAAAAGATAAAAAAAGAGTAAGATTTGTGTGCTTTTATTTACTCAATATATAAAGAGTACGTGTCAAAAATCACAACCTTTATCTCCTAGTCATTGTCTTTGAAATAGTCATTTTGAGAAAACATGAGGGAACCTAACCTTGGACTTCGATTTTTCCTTTTGTGAAGCAAAAATGCATTGTCATACATCCTGCGAAACAGTAGAAAAAATGGTCACTGAGGCTAAGCCTGTCAGTTAACAAAATATGAAGAAATTTATTTACAAAATAGTTGATATTGATCACTTACATATACAGAGAAAAGTGTCAAATATTCATTAATTCCGATTTTTTATTTTCCTGGTTCTTATCATTTATCCCCTTACAAGTTGCAAATGCTTTGATGACAAATGGAGTCAATAACCAATTGAATATAGACAGGTAAATATAATGATATCTGTATTATAATTTGTATAATCAATTACTAACCATAATATTAAATTTGTCACTTCACTTCCTAAAAATTCCCTGAACAGATATATAAGCCTACATATATATACGTTATATATAAGCTATATATAAGCTATATATAAGCTATATATATAAATGCTATATATATATAAGTTTCACAATTTTGCTATAAAATGTACAATTAAATAGCAAAAAACGCTTGCATTTGTTCGAATTTAGTTCGGTACACAGATATTTGTCAACTCTTTAAAATTCGAAATCCTCTTCTTCAATATCATTTTCACAAATTTCATTGCTCTTTGTCTCTATTTGAATCAGAGGGTCCAGCCTCGTAAAGAAAGTTGTCGTTTCCCAGGAGGCCCAACCCTATAACCCTGTTTTGAATGCAATATCCAAGTTTAAGTCAAAGATATGGTTGCAACATGATGTTGTTAAAAATGGAGCACCGGTAGAGGACTCAAACATATTTATACATATTTGTACATATTCATACATATTTATACATATTTATACATATTTATACATATTTATACATATTTATACATATTTATACACATTTATACATATTTATACATATTTATACATATTTATACATGTTTATTTATACATATTTTTAACTTCCCAATAGAATTCCCAATTANGTTGTCGTTTCCCAGGAGGCCCAACCCTATAACCCTGTTTTGAATGCAATATCCAAGTTTAAGTCAAAGATATGGTTGCAACATGATGTTGTTAAAAATGGAGCACCGGTAGAGGACTCAAACATATTTATACATATTTGTACATATTCATACATATTTATACATATTTATACATATTTATACATATTTATACATATTTATACATATTTATACATATTTATACATATTTATACATATTTATACACATTTATACATATTTATACATATTTATACATATTTATACATATTTATTTATACATATTTTTAACTTCCCAATAGAATTCCCAATTAAATACAGGTAATAAATCACCACTTTTAACAACTACATTAAGAAAGAGTTTATGTTATTTAATTATCATTTACCTTGTCTTCTTTGATAGTTTAGAATCCTGCATCCTTTTCGTGCCCATAAATTTTTTAAGAACAAATACAAGGAACAATGAATTCATCTACGAAATCGCATGTCAAAAAATTGAGTCAATGAGGTACCAGTACATATCAGGAAATATGAAACATCTAAAAGCTATAGTTTTACGGAGCTACAAATTATGTATTTGCTGACCACTGTAACAAAATTGTACTTATAACTTGGAGAAATAATGGTTTTCCAGGACTGTCAATCCACAAGATAACAAGTTCTGTTTTTTAAATAGTCATCACACAAATAAGGGTTATTTCAAAACAATATCACCTTTAAGCATTTTGTACATGGATCACAGATTCATGAAATACAGTTGACTGGTCATAGTGCTGTGTAACACTAATGGCGTATAATGGCAACAAGCTTCTTGTGGACAGCACATGATCATTGTTGATGAAACACCCGACATGATTTCGTAATGAATATTTTTTTAAATATTGTTTAAAATTTAAAAGAGTACAATGTCCACGATAGGTTGCATCATACTACAGTGCCACCATTGTACTTTTCCAAATGTGTATGTAATTATATTCTATAGGCTCAAGTAACTGACCTACCCCCGACTGCTGAAGAAAAATTGGAATAAACTACTTCAAAAAATTTCCATTCCCACTAAATCATGAATGCTATTCTAAACCCAAATCTAGGCTGCAACAATAAAGCTTAACAGTCTAGGTAAAATTGAAAAACTATACCATCACTGTAACCACCACTGGCACAAGGAAAATCCATATAACTCCATTTTTTGCCGAAAGCCAACAACTACAACGAAGAATAAAGTTAAACAGGGTTTAGCAATACATTTTCATTCCAAAAAAAGAATCATTATAAGAAATAATTTTATTCAGCTAGCAAAAATAGCAAACCCCTTCCAAGTTAATTTATTATGAATCGATTTTTTACAAATGCACTGTTATTAAAAGAGTAAGAACACACAACAGAGGTACTTTGATTTCAGTACTTTTTTACTGATAATTAAATAGATATACATTGTAATATAAAAATGGTGCTATTTTTTTCCACTGTTAAAAATGTATTACTAAGTAGCTAAATTCATAAAAGCCATAAAATATTTAATGTCAAATGATATTCTTGCACAAGTAATCTGGTCGCATATCTTAAGCTTTTCAGCTCTAAGAAATATATCCATAAACACTCTAAGGGTGGTAACGTATAACTTTTACCAAACGTTTATTACAAAAACATTTATTGAATTTTTTGTTTTGTTTTAAGGTCTTTTTTATTTTAAGTAACTGGGTTCAGACAATGTCTTTCAGAGGGAATTTTAGGTGACAGAGAGGAATTTCTCGGCCAGATGCTCTTTCTGACGCCAACCAATGACTTTTTCTTTAGTAAAATTCAAAATTCTCTTTGTTCGCTTCGAGAGTTGCACACTGAATCTGTTGCTTACAGTGCATCTGCACAAAGCATTAAGTCACAGCTATTCAATTTATTATGATAATTTATATTTGCTTTTTTTTGCATAAGCTTAGTAATGAATGCATAATTTAAAAAGGTCAACTAATGCTGCTTGTGTATTGTTAATTTAGTGAAAAATACATTGTTCATTAAAACCTTTGGCACAGAGAAAACCTGTGAAGGATAGTAGCAAGATAACAATACTATTAATAGCTTATTTACCAATGGTTGTTGGCTAATCAGTATATATTTTTTATTCAAAAAATATTATTTTTGGTTGCTTTGTCCACTTCTGTATTACGTCTTTTCCTTCTATCTCTCTTTTTCCTTTCCAATCTTTTCCACTATATTTAAACCTAATCTCTTTCCCTCAATCTTTTCCTTCATCTCTTTTCCTTCTTTCTTAAAGGCTTTTTTTTGTAATCAATAGTACATGTAGGTAAAATTGCTTGAATAAAGTTTTCACTCTGCCATAGATATTTTTAAGATAAAAATAATTTTTAGTTTTGGTTTCCCCTCTCCACTTGTAATCAAAGCTAATACTTTGTCATTTCCTATGTATATCTTGCAAATTGTTATCCTGCAAAGAAGAAATCTGACGATAAAAATATAAAAGCTAAGAATTTTTGTGTTTGTTTTACCAATTTTTTTACCAAGTCATGCACTAAAAGATTGTTTTATCTTAACATTTATAGTTGCAGGGACAAAGCAAGAGGCAATGGAAAAAGGTATATTGTGGTTGTTATAGTTGATTCCATGTGTTAAACGTTCTAGCTTTTTATTTTCTTGTACGTTTATTATTTTTAAATGTACAACATCTTGCTTCGCTTTTAATAACTTCTGATCACCAATTTTAATGAAAAAAGGTATGAAGAATATTTTTATTATCAAAGAAACACTTTGGACAGAAATCGGGCATAAGGTCAGAAACATATGTCATATGTCTTTTTGACCTTCTGTAAGTTTCAAAACGTTCAGGTACCCTTGGATACTCCAATATGGCCGTAACAAACTTTTATTGTATTTGAAGTCGGATGAGTATTTCCTAAAAAAAATTTCCTTTATTTTTGTCTTCTTTAGCATCAGAAAGAGATTTTCTTGCAATTTAAGTATGGTTTTTATTTCAATAAAGACAATATATTTTTGATTACTGACTAGCTCTAGAAGACTCAGTAGATGCACCTTTGGATTAATATCCTACCATAGCCATAGTTATAGCTGAAAATCCGTTGCTTAGTGGTTAGTACAGCTGAGTCGTAACCAAGAGGTTGCGGGGTCGATTCCCCGAAAGGACGAAAAGACTTTGGAACTTTACAAAGGAAAAAGGCATTGGTTGGCATTAGGAAGGGCATAAGGGCATCTGGCAAAGAATTTCATGGCACCCTCTGATCCCCAGTTACTGGGGAAAACGACTTAAAACAAAAAAAAACATGGCTATAGTTAATTAAACTGTTCAATACAGAAATGAAATATTGTGGATAAAATTAAACAAAACTATGGTTATTAAACTCGTTTAATTTTAACTATGAATGTAAATTTCTGCCTTTATTATCATAATTATCATTCTCATCATCACAATCAATCATTTATGTTTCAGTGTATGGCCTCCACTAGACGATCTGTTTATTTCTTTCGCTGCTTTTAATACCGCCTTAAAAAGCAGTTGTACCTACTATTGGCCTAGTTTTAACTCTCTATTCCTTATTTAACCTGGTAAAACTGTTTGTATTACGCCTTGTTATTTTTTTAGCCAAAAATTCTTGCGTTTTTTATTGACTAACAGATTGATTAACAGATAACCTAAGACGTTATTATTTCAATTTAGGTAATTGGTTTATGAAACCACTCTGTACCAGGCAATTTTAGCTGTCTTGTTCTTAACTTGCATCAGAACTCTAGTAGATGTGAAAAGTCTGTTGAAGAATATACTTGCAAATAATTTCAGTCCAGACCCACATTTTAAAATGTAGCATTTCAAACATTAATAACTAAAACTATACAAAATCTTTTTACTTTGAAAATGTCGGAGTTTAGCTGTTTTTCTAGAGACGACAATGGTTATAATCAATATCTTGTTTGAAAATTTAAGCAACTGGGAACGAGCAGAAGGAAATCATTTTTTTCTTGTTCACATTTTCCTATAATTAGTTGTATGGTTCTTGCTGTTATTATGGCGGACGAAATTATTTTTTGAACAAAAGTTTACATCATGATAAGTTTTAAAATAGTTAAGCCTTTGTACTGCACACAATATGGGTGCCAATTCTGTGTTCATATTTACAGAGGACATCAAACAAACGAATTTTAATATTTTTGTACTACAGTTGGTAATATTTGATGCTATTCTTGTTAGATTTGAATATATACAAGATATAAGCATGAACAAAATGAATTTCTTAAATATGAAGTGATTATTTGAGAGTGAAAATTACGTTCGCTGCTTGCATGCGGAGAATTCTATTAAACGTAATGAGAATAGCGATAGGAACTGATAAGAAAGTTTTAATTGCGGTCTTTTATTACAAGTATTTTTTTACTACTCCTAGAAAATCTCAGAATACTTAAAAAGGTAACAGCTTTCAGCTGCGAAAAATGTCTGGATTATAACAAATAATTTTAAAGAATCCTTCAAACTGGGGTTGACCAAATCATAACCATCTATATCATTTAAAGTCTATAAAATTTACTATTTTTTTATAAGAAGAAAAAATATGCAATATTAAGTGAATATTAAATCTTTTAAATAAGTCGAGAGAAAGCTGATGGTAATTAACATTTAATTAAGTATTAAAAAGTAGGATTTTTACCTTTCTACTATAAGTGAAGTTAAAAGCGGCTTGACTAAACAAAATCTTGGCCGTTGGGGAAAAAAAGTTGGTCACCCTTGCTCTCAATCAAACGTTAATAATTATTAGGACATATAATATATGTTTGGACAAATTATAATTTATTCAAATATATTGTTTATCAAAGCATGCAGGCAAATAGCTGGAGCTGTATTGATCTTAATTTTTACAAAAATAGAGAAAAGTAATGACAAAAATATTTTAATGACATTAACATTTAATTTCTTTCGACAGCTGCTCCCACGTAATGTCGAATTTGCTTCTCCTAGTCATTTGGAGTACTTTATAGAAATATTTTGATATAAATCATGGTTGATGACCTACCAAACCAATGCAATACTCTAAATATACTGCAATTTTAATCAGCACCAGTACTCATATCTTGTTTTATGTTCATGTTTTACCGTACCTGTGAAATAATTATTAAAGGTGAAAACCTTTTTAGCAATGCTAATAAAATATCAGATCATAAAAACATCCTTACAAAGATGAAGTGCCGAATCCTTTTCCTTTAGTTATAACCAAGGCTATCGATAACTCAACACCAGGAGAAACTAAACGAATCAATATCAACAAGAAAAGTATGTGAAAAGTTAGGAATTCTTAAAAATGTAGCTGCAATGACAAAGATAAATTAAATCAAGGGCACAAGAAACAGCTACAAGTTGTGTATTTTACTGAAATAAAACATTGATGGGTCGATAGATAGATGGATCGATAGATCGATGGATCGATGGATGGATAGATCGATAGATGGATAGATGGATAGATGGATAGATCGATGGATCGATAGATCGATGGGTCGATAGATCGATGGATCGATAGATCGATGGATCGATGGATCGATGGATCGATGGATCGATAGATCGATGGATCGATAGATCGATGGATCGATAGATCGATCGATAGATCGATAGATAGATAGATAGATAGATAGATCGATAGATCAATGAATCAATGGATTTATGGATCGATAGATCGATGGATATCCATAGATTGATGGATTCCCCGTTTCAAATGCCAGAATTACTTACTTCCTTCTGTGTTTTATAACCTTTACTGATTAGAGTATCAATATATCCATCCATATAGTTTTTCCTGTGTTCAATACTTCTATGCGACAAAATTTCACTGTAAACTCCTTTCTTGACTGGTTATTGTACTTATTAAAGTTTTGAGTCATCCCTGAAAACTAAAAACTTGATCTTTTATTGTACGTATCTGCATTCAAATCCAGCCTTATTTTTTTCAAAATTATTGTCATCTCTTTTTCTTACACTTTCTCATCATAACTCATACTAATATAACCTCATAATCATGACAGTTCTCTGTTTTGAAAATATAGCATCTCCAACCCTCCTACTATTCCCCAAAACTTTGTTATGTTTGTTTCTGTTTTAAGAAATTGCTCTGTCTGCATTTGTTTTTAAATTAATTGCTACTAAATTACCTTGAAAACCATTTTTGAAGTCTTACATGGTCTGGGTTTTTTTTTATTAAAATGGTATTTCAAATTGTTTGTTTTCAAGAACAGGTTTTGCACTGAGCAGAAACCATATATGTCTAAATGAAAATGCCTTTTTCACTGCATAAAGCCCAGAAAACAGTTCTAAAATTTTTTCTTAATTCATAATTCTGAAGAACTGCAACTCCTAGCAATCGCCACACACAAAAAGAATCCATTGGAACGTCATAGCAGAATGTTTGCAATGTCATAGCAGAAAAACCTCAAAGAAACAGATTATACGTCCAATACAAAGGCATGTGGACACGTCCCGACCGACACCCACCAAATTCCTCACTAAGTATAGGTTTGAAATCTGTCATTGCCTTGTGATTAGGTATTGAGTTACCTTAGGCTAGGCACACCGCTGAAAATTGTGGTTGCCGTCAGCAAGGGCATGCAGCTGTAGAAATTCTACAAAGTTAAAATTATGCGGATCATCAATCGTCCTTTCACACCGTATAGGTCGAGGCCTGAGTTACCAACGAGAACCAGCATCAATGAGCAGCAGGGTGTTTCTTGAAACTGTGATGCTGCTGAACAACGAAGAAAAAGAGAGGAAAAAAGAGAAGGCAAGAAAAAGAAAGAAAAGTGCAAGAAGGACGAGGCCAGGCAAATAAAATTGAAGACTGGTAGATTGAACGTTAAAACGATGAATGAAAAAAAACGGAAAATTGCAGATATGATTGAAAGAAGGCACATTGGTATATTATACATCCAGGAAACCAGATGGAAAAGAAGCAAGTAAAGCAATTTGGGAATGGATACAAGCTAGTATACCATGGAAAGGACAACAAAAGGAATGGTGTAGAAATTGTGTTGTTGAGACCTTGTTATGCAAAAACTGTGTTGGGGGTAGAGAGAATATCTGGCAGAGTAGTGAGCTTGAAACTAGATGTCGAAGGCACACTACTGAGTGTGATTAATGCGTATGGACCACAGGTGGGATAAGGTAGTAACGGAAAGATATGACTATGGAAGAAGAAATGAAGAAAGCCAAAATATAGCGGACTTTGCTACAAGGATAGAGATTGCAGTGCTAAACACATACTTCAAAACGAAAGAGAAGCAAAGAATAATGTGTAAAAGTGAAGGAAGGAGTACACAAATTGATTACCTAGCTAACAAACAAAGGCATTTAAAAGAAGTAACTGACTGCTATTTACTGAGAGGATAGTGTGTTGCTGCATAGCATAAATTGATAGTATGCAAGCTAAGGATTAAAAACAAGAAGAAAAGTAAAAGAAGAGTTACACCAAGAATATTGGTAGAAGCTGAGAGAAGCCGAGTGTAGGAAGAAATTCAACCGGGAGTTACTAGAGTCCAATCACGGACGTGCTTGAAAATTGGTCTGAAATTACTAAGAAAAAAACGGCTAAGATAGTCTTGGTGGTAACATCAAACTGGGAAAAGCACAGCAGACGCGCTTTTTGCTCCTCGCGTTGTGATGGAAAAGCACCGAGAAGGGTAAAAGGAATTGCACTGTGTTTTTGTAGATTTGGAAAAAATGTATGACAGCGTACCAAGGGAATAAATATGGCATTGTATATAAAAAGCTGGAGGGATGACTGAGATAGTTTTGGGGGTAACATCAAACTGTAGGAAACTAGACAAGGGAACATGGTGGTGGAATGGTGTAGTATAGGAAAGCATTCAATACAAGAAGGAGGCAAAGAAGGGATTTGACAGAATAGGTCAAAAGGAGAATAAAACGGAAGTACAAGACTAGTCAAAAGGAAGCAAAGGTAGCCAATGCTAAGTAGGAAGCATACAATAATCTCTATGACAGACTGAAGACAAAGGAGAGTGAAAAAGATTGATTTCGGATTGAACAAAAGGACAAGAAATCAAATGATATCAAGCATGTTAGAGTCATCAAAGATGCAAATGGAAGACTATTTACAGAAAAAAGGGAGATGCTAGAAATATGAAAAAGCTATTTTGGTCTCATGAATTCTGAGAGCTCCAGAGAAGCAAGAAGTAAAGGAGGTCTGAGATTTGAACATGAAGTCGGAGGGCTAGACAATGAAGAAGTTAAAAAAGCATTAAAGGGAATGAAAATTTGAAAGGCTGTAGGCCAAGACAATATACCAATTGAAGGATTGAAGTGTCTTGGTGACCTCCGTTTAGCTTCTTAATAGGATCCTGGAGTGCCAGAATATGCCAAAGAGTGGAGAAGGAACGTGTATATCCCTGTTTAAGAACAAAGGAGGTGAGCAACAGTGTGGCAAATACAGGAGCATCAACTTAACATATCACAATATGAAGTTATAGGAGTTGTAGGTTTTGTATTCAAGGCTCAGAAAAGAGGTAGAGATCAGCCAGGAAGAGCACAGTTTCGTGAAAGGGAAAAGCACAACAGACGCGCTTTTTGCTCCTCGCGTTGTGATGGAAAAGCGCCGAGAAGGGTAAAAGGAATTGCACTGTGTTTTTGTAGATTTGGAAAAAGTGTATGACAGCGTACCAAGGGAATAAATATGGCATTGTATAAGAATATCTGTACCAGAAAAGTACTTCAAGGCTAGTGAAATACATGTACAGGGGCAGTGAGATCACTATATGAAAGGCTGGAGGGATGACTGATTGGTTTAAGGTAAGGGCTGGGCTCCACCAGAGGTTGGTTCTAAGCCCCTTTCTATTCGCAATAGTCATGGGTTGACTCACTGATAAAGTCAGGAAAGACGTATCATGAATAATGCTATTTTTAAGTACACTGTGCTGTGTTGCAATACCAAAAATGAGACGGAAAAAGAACTGGAGAAATAGAGCGATGTCCTAGAAAAAAGGGGAATGAAATCAAGTAGGTAAAAGACGGAATACCTGGTCTTGAATGGAAGAGAGAATGACAAAGTAAGCATGCAAGAATCAATGGTAACGAAGCCAAAAGACTTCAAATATCTAGAATCAACAGTGGAGTGCGATGAAGATGCGATAGAGAAGTGAAAAAGAGATTACAGGCATGATAGAGTGGATGTAGGAAAGTATCGGGTAAAATCTGTCAACAAAAGTGAAAGAAAAAGTATATACACCGGCGGTACAGCAAGCTTTATTGTATGAGCTTGGGAGAGTAGTGGGAACAAAGAAGCATAAAGCTGAGTTGGAGGGGGGAGAATTGAGAATGCTGAGGTAGTCGCTAGGGGTTACATGCCTTGGTGCAATCAGAAATGTTAAAAGATAAAGGGAGAAGCAAAGGGAGGCAAGACTAAGATGGTTTGAAAATGAAATCAAAAGGAAAGAGAGTTACATCGGGAAGAGTTTATTGGAGATGCATCTGCCAGGGAGGAAGAAGAGAGGAAGACTAAGGAGACGTTACATGGACGCACTTGAAGATGACGTGAAAGCGATAGGAGTGAAAAGAGCAGAGGACGCTAAACACAACGAATGGAGGTGTATGATCTGCTGTGGCGACATGAACATCGTTACCCTTCCAGTTGCTTCTCTGACCAATAGTGTCATCCATCAACTGATTAGCAGAAGTAGGCCCCGTTCTACTACTTTTCACAAATAATGGTTCCTACACCTGTGTATTCATTACTTTATTCTTATTTCTCTACCAGTGTCCACAAACAAGACTATTTCCTGTTGTCAAAAAATAATTTGATGTTGAGTTGGAAGTTTTGATGGGCAAATCAAAAAATTAATATTCACTAATTACCATCACGTCCATATTTACTAATATCATAAGATTTTTTCAATGAAACACAAAAGCAGACCACGAATGTGTTCTTCAGCGTTTAAGGTAAAACTAAAAAAACTATTTTTACAGGCAATTCACATAGTTGGCACCTATATCTAAATCAACGTTTCTTTGAAAGATTTCCTGGAATGCTGAATCCCAGGAGGATCACGAGTTAATTTCCAATAATGCCCTCCATTGCATGTCTTTCACATCTGAACTACATATTATTTTCTGGGTGTAAATTTAAAAGAAATCTTAGCTATCATTTTTTATTTTTTATTTGTTTTTTAATGAAGTATTACGCACCAAGCTTGAAATTTACGCATACTCACAAATGAGGTCATGTAGTTTAAAATGTTAATAGAAAATAACACTTTGGAAATACAACAGCTATTGAAAATTTGCTTTACCAAAAATTGGAAACAACTGACATCACTGCTAAGAATGCAAAACTGAATATCAAGGTATACAAACCGTAAGTAAAAACTGCCATTTTTTTAATTGAAAGAGAGGCTCTAGGTCGCATCCTCGTAGTGATGTAATATAAATGAATCCCCAAAGCCATCATCCACAACATGGCAGCTGTATAAAAGTAATGTAATGCAATAGCAACCATAGTGCATAGCACCTTAAAGAAATAACAAATTTATGTAGGTAAGAAGTATTCTTTGATTGACAATGATTAATTACGCATTAATGTTAAAGTAAGCTTAGTTAAATATTGGAAACTTTTTCTTAAGGAAACAGGAATTTACATTGAAAATCTGTTAGGGGGCTGGGGGGATCAAATATCTTCACTCTCCTCAAAGTATTGCTTCTAATTTTTTCTATTGGTGATTATTGAATTAATTATTTTGAACGTACAGTTAAGAAAATGATAAATCTTTTAAAGCAAATATAATGAGTTCAAAAAAAAGGATGCTATATTTTTGTTTATAAACCAGCAGTGACTTTAACACCTTATAATGAGTGACGATTCACAAAATAAGTCTTCATAGATGAGGTGTTTAGATACT
Source organism: Morbakka virulenta (assembly GCA_003991215.1). Lineage (NCBI taxonomy): Eukaryota > Metazoa > Cnidaria > Cubozoa > Carybdeida > Carukiidae > Morbakka > Morbakka virulenta. Next base: position 729,706 of record RDPX01000203.1, read on the forward strand.
AAACTCTGTAAAATGATTTTCAAAAGACGTTTTAACTCTTAATTTTGAAATTCTGTCTTCAAGGCAATTCTTTATTTAATGGACATACTTAAGAGATAAGTTTTAGCATACAGCTTTTTAATTGAATTTTAATATCTCTTGACGGAACAATTGAATTTCTTTTGTGTGCACATATTGAAGAAAATTATCTACTTTACTTTAGTTACACAGATAAGGTCAGTAGCATTAACCCTATTATCCATTGGTTTACGGCTGTAATTTGGATAGTTGTTTCAAAACCTTACCGCGACCAAAACAGATGAAGCAGTATCAATTATACTGTTACACCCAAAATACGGTAATGTGGTCAGCCTAAAAATTCGCTTGCTTTTGTGCAGCGAAGTGTATACTATTTTTACATACTTTAAATTCATGAACTTTTGAGTCAGCAAATTTAACCAAAGCAAGAAACACTGTTCCTTTACAAAAGAAAGAAATTATATTTTCCAAAAGCTCAATGTATTTTTATCGCCTTAAATATAATTTTTTCTCATTGGACATAGACTATGATATAAACTATCAAGAAACTTTTTAATTAAGGACTACCAGTTTCTGAGACCTATGCAACTTCCAATGTTAACTAGTCACTTTATGTGACGTATCAGTGTTTGAGGTAATGGAATTGTACAGTAGTGAATCCATCACTTCAATAACATTGATCTGAGAGAATAAGTTGAATGTATGCTCTGGGTATGATCGAGTGCTGTTCACAAAATTTAAATACTTAAGGATTCAAGCATTATTTACAGGGGTTATCATTAAACATTGTGATAAAACGAATTTGTTTCAGGATACATATTTGCATACATATACATACATACATACATAAATACGTATAATTATTTTCTAGTCACCATTGTGGTATATGGCTGTTATAACCATTCTTGATTCGATAAAAGTGTTATTGACTTAATATCCGCATTAACTACAAGACAACTCTTTTATACCATTTGATAAATCACCTCATTTAAACTTCCTAAACTCTGATACACTGCTTTGTCTGAAAGTGGAAAAATGAGTGATAGGTACTTGCCTTGGAATGCTTAGCTTTTTCAACTCCAGCAATAAAAGTAATCTGAGCTATTGCTAGACACATCGTCATATTAATAATTACGAGTCTTCTGCTACTTGCGATTCTGCAAGGAAAAACAGTTTAAAAAAATAGATACTTCTAAAAATAAATTATTTTTAATGTCCTTTTTTAAAAGATAACTTTTAATTGCTTCTTTCTAGTTATAATACAATGCAAAGAGCAGTGTATTTGTTATACTTCTTAGGGGTTTTTAAATTTCAATTGAGGGAAGTTTAGACAACAATACAGGAATACTAAACTAGCAAAAACAGGAGTAGATTTCAGTATCTCTATGCATAACGAATCTCAATTTGAAAGCAACAGTGTTTTTAAATCTCTACGTAGGATTAGGGACTACAAATTGAATGACAAAAAGTAGAAATTCGAATTGCATGATGGACGAAAAAGCCAGTAAATGAGTGTGTCACAAGCAGATGCTACAATTATACTTTTGAATGAGATCCAGAAGCAACAATGTAGCTATAAATATCCAGTTAAAAAAATTGACATTTAAAAAATATTTTGTAATGAAGAATTAAAAAGGGGAACCAAAAATCAGAGTTGATTAGTAGTTGATTAACGGTGATTAATGATGATTAATGATGATTAATGATGATTAATGATGACTAATGATGATTAATGATGATTAATGATGATTAATGATGATTAATGATGATTAATGATGATTAATGATGATAAATGATAGTCCAATGACAAATTGCAATAAATCTGTTTTCATCCATTAATAATATTAAATAAATTAACAATTAATATTAAATTCATAATTATAGGTGAGCATATCGCCTTTGTCTACTGATTACTTTACTATTCTTTTGATTTAATGAAAATCTGCCCACATTTTTTCTTCCCAAAAGTAGATGCTAGTTTCCAAATAAAGACAAGTTAAAAATTACTTGTCATGCAGTTTTTAGTCTGCAAACACATCGTGAAAGTCCTTGTTTAAGATGATCCTTCTTCTAAATCTCATTAAATTTGTTGAAAATCTGTCTTCCTTTTTTTTCTTTTTTTCCCTTGTGTTTTGGATGTAGGTTTTTGAATAATAAAGAAATTCCAAAGGGTCAAAGAGTTTTTTCGTTTTAGTTTGTCTTTGGGGCAAGTTTAAACTTTGAGGTTCTGGTGATTTTAATAATCCTTGCTATCCAAGCCATTTGTAATGTCAGAAAAAGTACAAAATACACAGGAGTGTTTCTGATACGAAATTATTAATAAAGGTATTCTAAGAGGCTAACGTGTACTGCCCATAGTTTCAACAAGACATTCTGGTCATTTGAGGTGACCTTGTGGTATATTTTCGGTTGCAATACGGATTTTGGTAAAGCCATTAACTGTTAGTGCAAGGTAACCAAAATTTGGCTACCTTGTACTAACAGTTAATAAACTGGGTCTTTCATTTATAGTACCCCTAGTAAACACTGGGCCCATTTTTGCCTTTTACGGATATTCATCTACGAAAGACCCAAAATGAAACAACAGATCAAGAAAAAAATGAAAAACGAAAACACGAAAGACAGCATAAAATGCAAGACACACGGACCTCCTCCCCAGAACCCTTTGTGGGAAGCCCTTCCTCTTGGGCTGGTCTACAGCCAGTGCTCAAGCCTCTCGAGACCACCTGTTGTGTATGTTTGGGCCCTATAGCTGAAGCCCCGATCAAAGAGACACAAGAGCTCTACTCTTGATTTTACCCAAAAGGCCGAAAAATTAATAAACACTTAATAAACTTTAAAGTTTGTCTTCTCTATTAGAAGCGGGGTACTCCAATGCCTTTTATTAACAAAACTAATATATTTCCCCCTGTTTCCTATAAACAATGTAAATTGATTGTCCTTTCTCCTGGCTTAATGTTAAATGGTCCTTTTTAGGTCATTATTTCTACAAGTTTAAAAGGAGATAAAAGTAACCAATACACTATCAAACCTGCAAAGATTCATAAAAAAGCATTTATACATTACATATACGTCATGAAAGCAAAATTAAAGCCATTGTGGTATTTGAAAATGTTTGACTTTTGTTTCTGCTCTTAAGCCATACGGAAATTAAACACAGTAACCTTTGTCTTATTGATTTGTTTGATGCAATTACGCTAAAATTTTTGTCAAAATTGAATCTTTTTCCAAAACCAACTAACCAGCAACAAAAATTTTGCTTTAACGTAAATATGCAATTTTTTTTCTCAGTAAGCACTATTTATGGATAATGGAGGCCTCCAGTTATGTGAAAAAGTAAGCACGTCTATTTTCTACTTTCTTTGATAACTAGTTAGGGATAAGCAAAATACAGATTATCTTTCTTACACAACATACCTGGTTATGGCAAAGCAAGCGAGTGTAGCAACGAGACCTACCAGAGATATAAAACAGCCTGTATCGGAAATTAGGCGCAGATTAGCAAGGTGTTCCTCCCCCAGGAATTCCTACGATAAACACATTCCATTAATACCAATAAAAACAGAGATTTTTTCGTCATTTAATACGTCAAGGCTAATGTTGTGAGCATGTCTGGGGTTTCCCCAGATACATAATATCTCTCGGGCCCAGTGTTCAATTTTGGGATAGATATTTTTAGAGGTTCTACCGCTCGTAGGGTCAGGTATGAAAGAAATCATCACATTTTTGGAGGTTCTACCGAGATTGTTGGTTTTTTTTGAATTCGGATTTGGGATTATTTTGAAGGAACTTTGTTGTGGAAGTTAAAGGAGTTAAGGAAATTTGGGGATTTAGTTTTTTTGAAGGAAGAAAGAAATATTCGTAAGTCTTTAGACGTTGTGATTATTTTAGTGAAGAAATTTTATTTGTTGCGAGTGTGTGATTCGTTATGGCGAATAGTAAAATTCCAAATATTCGAAAGTTTAAAGGGGATAACGAGGTTAGCTTGCCTTTATGGTTACAGCAATTTGAAGCAACATTACACGCGATGAATATAAATGACGTGAACGGAAAATGGAAGAACATTTTATTATGCTGTACCGAGTCGATCGCCTTTTCAGCAATTAGTGACGCCATGCTGGCCCAAGACGATATAACATATGGTGATTTGAAGGACATGTTAAAAGAAAAATTTTGCGGAGTAGAGTACAAGAGGAATTTAGAAGCAAGACTCCGAACATTCTGCTGGAAGAAGGGGCTAAATTCGAACACGTTTATCCATGAACTAAAAATGTGTATCAGAGATTTATATAGTATAAACGATATAGAGACTATTAACGCGCTAGCAGAAAACCATATTGTAAATAATTTAGAGGACAGTTTGAGAAAAGATGCGAAAATTTTCCAACTCAGCAATTCGAGAGGTATAGAAGGCCTTGTAAGCTTTCTTGAAACACGCTGTCAAGGGAACGAATTCGCACTACCGAATGTACCATCACGTACCGCCGCCACCAATTTTGACCAGAAAGACGATCGAGTGGATAAATTAGAGAAGATGGTAAAAGATTTGTGTGTAAAAATAGACAATCTAACAGAACAACAAAAAAAACCTACCGAAAGTCAATCGAAATGCGGAACGTGCGGAAAAAACGGGCACATTTCGAACAGATGTTTTAAAAACAAGACTTGCTACAAGTGCAGTGAAACAGGACATATAGCAAAATTTTGCAAATCATCAAAATCGAATGCAACCGAATCGTCGCCATCAGAAATCATCAAACCGACACCTCGCATAATGGTACGACTAAATATTTGCGGTAACGATGTCGACTTTTTATACGATCCAGGTAGCCAAATAACGATAATGACGAGACAGGCGTACGAGGAGCTTCCTTCAAAACCGCCCATGCAACCAACGGAAATGACGGGAACAGGAGTGAATGGAACAACCTTTAAATTTGAAGGTTTAGCCTACTTGAACATTCGCTTTAAAACAACAGCGGGTGAAACTTTTATCTTAGAATATGAACCGGTGTTTATCTCATCACACGTAACAAGCAGCATCTATGGAATTCAAACAGAGAATCGTTTCAAGAAATGCACTCGAAATATAGAAAATGCTACCCTTTCCTATACGACCAAGAACAACCAAACCGTCGACGTAGTATGCTACCAAGAACGCGTTACATCAACAACCGCATACGTAAAGGTCGCGAAAGTCGCTATTTTACCAGACGGATACACTACAATGGTGAAAGGGAAAGTAGACGCCCATAAAACTTTTCGAGGACAAGGGCTAATTCAAGAACATGGAGTTACAAACGGCATGAACATTTTAGACATGAAACTAGAGGTCATTGATCGCACGTTGACCATCCCAGTGACAAATAATACAGGCAGCGAAATAAAATTAAAAAAGGGAACAATATTTGCCAAAATAAATGGCATAGAAGCGGTAGATACATCCAACATTTCTGAGACATCGAAAGTCGAGTTACAAAGAGAAATTACCTTAGAGGAGATGGACGTGGGCTTAGAGGATGAAACCGAGAAAATGCGATTACAGGAAATTTTATCGAAATATCGTAAAGAGATAGGAGATTTACCCGTTTCGAAAGCTCGATTACCCATAAGGCACAGCATCGACTTAGTAGACGAAATCCCAACAGTTTGCGCGCCTCGATTGATGCCGCACTCCAGAAGAGAAGAGATAGACCGTCAAATTGAGACTCTGCTAAAACACGGATGCATCGAAAAATCGAACAGCCCTTATATCGCCCCTATTGTATCCGTACTGAAACCGGACGGATCGATTCGTATGTGCTTCGACTATCGCAAATTAAACTCAAAAACAGTGAATAACAAGTACCCGATCGCAAAAACGGAAGACTTGCTCGATAATTTTAGAGGCTGTCGACACTTTTCGGTGGTGGATTTGACATCGGCGTACCATCACATCCTGATCAACGAAGCAGACAGAGAAAAGACTGGTTTTGTAACAAGAGATCAAAAATATCACTGGATCGTTATGCCTTTCGGACTTTCAGGCGCTGCTTATACCCTATCCGCAGCAATGGCTGAAGTGTTAAAGGATTGCCGCTCCTTCGCACGAAATTTCTTCGATGATGGAATTATTTTTTCAAGAACGAAGGAGGAACATTTCGTGCATTTGCAAAAAGTGTTTGAGACATTTGCAAGGCATGGTTTACACGTGAATTTCAAGAAAAGTCAGTTTTTCAAGATCGAAGTCATCTTTCTAGGTCATATCGTAAATAAAGATGGTATCCGCCCACAAAAGATTAAAATAGATGAGATCGTAAAAATTCCACAGCCACAAAATGTAGACCAATTACGTTCGTTCTTGGGAGTCGTTGGATTTTTCAGAAGATTCATTAGAGATTACAGTCACCTGTCAGCTATTTTATTTGATTTGTTGAAAAAAGGCAGAGAGTTCAATTGGACAAAGGAACACGAGGTGAACTTTTTGCTTTTGAAAGAACAGCTCTGTGAGAACGTGCTTTTGAGACATGCTGATTACACAAAGCCTTTTATTCTATTGACAGACGCGTCAAACTTTGCAGTGGGGTTTTCCCTGATGCAAGAAGAAGAAAGCTGTCTCAACCCAGTCTTCTTTGGAGGGAAAACCTTATCGAAGAGCGAAAGAAGATATGCCGTGACAGACAAAGAACTGTTAGGAATATATTTTGCCGTGAAGAAATGCGAATTCTACTTAGTAGATCAACAAGTTATCGTGTACACCGATCACAAGCCGCTCACGTTTTTATCCACGTTTAAAGATATCATAAACCGACGTTACCGTTGGATAGAATATCTAGAGGAAATGCGAATTTTAGTAAGATACATCGAGGGAAAGGACAATGTATTAAGCGATTACATTTCACGAAACCTTAGAGCTGATACCGACGATAGCATATGGAAACCGTTACAAGTTCATAGTATAGAATTAAATTATGGACCGGACGTTATTATTTCGGAGCAACGTAATGATCGCGAAATATCCGCTGTAATAAGCTACCTCGAAGGTGATCAGGTTGACGTTCCGAAGGTGTATAAACGGTTTTTGTCTCGATTGTGTTTGGAGGAGGGTGTGTTATTATTTGTTAAAGGAGGAAAATCGGTTGTAGTTGTTCCGGAAAGTTTGAGAGAAGAGGTAATGCTGCTAGGTCACTCACAGTTCGCAGCAGGTCATTTTGGGGTCAACAAGACGGTGAAAAGGTTAGTTGAATGTTGTTGGTGGCCAGGTTTAACGTCTATGGTGGAGGATTTTGTTAAAAATTGTAGAGTTTGCATTTGCACTAAACCGGACAATCGCAGTCGAAATAACTTTGGAAAACGTGAATTTCCAACTGCTCCATTGGATTTGATTTCAATAGATTATGTTGTCGAGTTGCCGGTAACGGAAGGTGAAAATAAACATTTGCTGACTGTGGTGGATCAATTTACGAAATTTACGGTCATTTATCCAGTTCCGGACAGGACAGCAACAACGGCAGCAAAATGTGTGTATGACTTTAGTCTACGATTTGGAATTCCAGCGAAGTTATTAAGTGATCAAGATCCGGCATATGAGAGTTTGTTGTTTCAGGAGTTGATGAATTTGTTAGGAGTGAAGAAGCTACGCACAACGTCGTACAACCCACGTTCAAACGGCTTAACGGAAAAAATGAACGGAATTGTGAAATTGTATTTGTTGGCTTACACTAATTTTGTTGGGGGAGAGTGGGATGTTTGGTGTAGAGAATGTACGTATGCTTATAACTCATCCGTGAATAGAGCTACAGGATTTACGCCTGCAGAACTGATGTATGGTAGGAAGTTTCGAACGCCGCTGGACGTATTATATAATGTTAGAGACACAGGGACATCGTCATTCTCGGAGTTCAAAGAAAAACTCTCAAAAATGTACATATTAGCGAGAGAAACGATGGACACGTGCCAAGATAAAGCATTTGCCTATCACGATAGGAAAGTACTGGACGACGTGATTCCACGAGATTCATACGTATACGTTTTTATGCCAAGAAACAAACGGTTGAAAATGGTCTTGAACTGGCATGGTCCATTTCAAATAAAGGACGTATTACATCCGGTATATCAAGTCGAAGTCGTAACTAAATCTGGAAAGAAGTTGTTGAAATACATGACTAGAGATAAAGTAAGACGAGCCGAACGGGACGCTCAAAAGAATTACGTTGAAAACGAACAGGAGGACGAATTCGAGAAAGTTACACAAGATGAATCGTTGGACTTGAGGGACTTTGTGGACACACAGGAAGAAGTGGACGTTGTAAATAGAAACAGGGCTGGTCTAGGACGCTATTTTTTGAGACCTAACCCTTCTTTAAGAATAAGAGACTCGGACTATTGTTAGTAAATACGAGGACTCACACGAGTTTGTTTGGACTGAAACTCAGAAATTTTTGTTTGGACTACGATATACAGTATTTAGGATAATTTTTATTGATAGTGTTTGGTCTTTAGGGGGGAGGGATGTTGTGAGCATGTCTGGGGTTTCCCCAGATACACAATATCTCTCGGGCCCAGTGTTCAATTTTGGGATAGATATTTTTAGAGATTCTACCGCTCGTAGGGTCAGGTATGAAAGAAATCATCACACTAATGTAATTTTGTTAGTTTTTCTGAAAATTTATTTTTCTAATGCACCAACAATTGTTCGTACTTTTTTTATCAAACAAGACTGAAAAACCTTTAGTCAACAAGTGCGAGCCTAGTATTTTCATTATTTTGTTTTATTTTATCACTGAGTAAAGAAGTTTCTACAAAAAACCTCTGAACTTCACTTGATAACTGGATGGGTGCCCATTAGGTCCACATTCAACTCAGTTTCAGAATTGACCAACTTATTGTTCTATTACACAATGAAGCACTCATACAGGGCACGCATTAAAGACTAGCCTGTTATTATACAAATTGTCTATAACGAAAAGATAAATCGTCCAAGAACAAGAACAAGGAAAATACAACGATGTAGAAGCGCGGCAATACTTGCACGCCCTTAATAAGAGCAGCAAATTTGGAATTTATGTTTGTTAACGTTAGTGCATACAATCTCATGGATCATGATGCAAGCCGATCACTAAGGCTAATTTTCAATGTAATGACTATTTTGACAGATAAAAAATTAACAATGATCATAGAATTTTCTTATTTTGTGGGATAGTTGCAAGTAACTTAACTTAATGAGAAAACATATATATATATATATATATATATATATATATATATATATATATATATATATATATGCGTATGATCAACAAAAAAAATGCTAAATATCTAAGACATTGTCATTGAGCCACAAACGGAAGTCCTCATCAACAGTTTTGATATCAACTCGAATACCTATCAGTTGGCAAATCAATACGTGTTGATGGGATTGAATTTCACCACAACGACAAAATGGATTGTCCCTTAGACCAATTCTATGCATGAAATCGGCATATCGTCCATATCCAGATCGTAATCGATTTAAGAGCACCCATTGTTCACGCTTCAGGTCATGTCCTGGAGGTTTCACCGTAGGTTCAGGAATAAATTGGGAAAGCTGGTTGGCTGTATTACTCCATCGCTGTTTCCACACATTAGCAGCCCAAGATTTGACAGATGCTGTATCGTTTATGGTGGAAGCTAAAAGGTGCATGCGATTCGAAAGTGGAACTCTGCTCTTCAACCTATTGTTTGTAAGTGGATATTCAACCAATTTTTCAAGAATGTGCCTTTCCTCTGATAGCACACGATTATATAAATTCAATATATTTTTATCTCTTCTTAAGTCGGCAGGCTCAATACCACAAAGAATAGGAAGAACATCAGTTGAAGTCGATTTTATACAACCACTCACTAGTCTCAAGCATTCATTATGAGAAAACATGACAATACGTGTTAATGTTAGGTAATATGTCGGTAGATTATACAAATTACAATACATTTTAATAGATTAATTTCCACACACTTTTAGCTGATGCAGTCCTGGATGAAATACCTAAAAAGTTTAAGTTGATATTAAAAGAATAAAAAATTACCCACTTTCATATTCTCTTTATTTTTTTACATTGTCAACCTACGTATACAAAATAGTTAAAGGCATGAAAATACCGTTAAGGGAAAATCCATGTTTTTTAGGTTTTTTTTGCTTTTATTTACGTTTTTTATACATTTCAATGTTTTTGAAGAGCCGTAGCTTAAAGGTTATTGCAGTTAGACCAGAACCAAGTGGTTTCGGGTTTGATTCCCCGTGCGGGCGAAAAAACGGCAGGAAGATTGGCGTCAGGAAGCGCACCCGCCAAGAAATTCCTCAATGCCAAAACAAAGTCCCTCAGACGTTAAAACAAAAAAATCCAAAAAAATACGTTTCAAGGTTTTCTATACATGTTTTGTCTCGCCCAACATGACAGATTATCGTGCGAAAATCAATGTATTTATATCTACTTATGTAACAGAAGCATAAATGTATAAATTCATCCATCTGCAGCAATCATGAACAGCATTAATACGAAAGCAAATTAACCAGTTAGACAAAAAAGAAATAGAAGAAAACTGAATGAAAAATAGCATATTAGTTTCTTCAATAACATAATTAATCAAAACCAAAATCAAATCTCAAATGAAAATAAGGTATCACTTTTTTCAGTACCTCTTCTCCTGTAACCATTACAGCAAAATTAGTCAAGTGGTTGCAATAAAAGTCAGTATAGTCTTCTCTTGACTCTTTCACTTCACAGCCAGTGGTATCCCACCTAACACTTTTAATGAAAGGGTTGAAGTGATAAGAGGAAGTATTTATGTTCAGAACATAAAAAATTAATGATAAATAACTGCACATGTAAACCAAAATATAGTTTTGGATCACTACCCCGCCTTTGGTTCTTAAATAGAACCAACTGGAAGGCACAAAGAAAGAGATAGACAGTCGGATAGGAAAATCTTGCGGTAAGTGTCCAAATTTTTTAAAAGTTAGTTTGTGTAAACATAAGCTTTTTCTCTGCTCCTCTGTAAGAATAAAAAACATAATATTACAGGCAAACAGACGTTTACAAGCAACCGTAGTATTGAATGCTGAATCATAATTTAACATAAATTAATCGTATTTTAGCAGGTATAAACAGGTTAGAGAAAAAAGGACTGTCTTAACCTGTAAGAATGAAGGCGTAAATAGTACAAAAGAGGAAAGTGATAAGTTATCAATGGAAACCAAAACGTAGATTTCGACTATATTAAATCTATTAAATGAATACTTTCTTGACAAGTTTAAATCTCCCAAAAAATCAGAATTTTTAATAAAATGATGGTTGATCTTCTTTAATTTTTAGTCTAAAGTTTGTATCTTCATTTACAGTTATTGATGGAAATGCTATAAGTTAGCACCTTTGACTAAAAATGTCCTAGAAATTTATACAGAATTATGAAAAACAAATAAAATATATTTTATCTTCAATAATGAGAGCACATAAAAAAGACCTGAATTTTGTTTCCATTATTTTGTGTATTGTTAATCCTCTACTGTTTCTATTGTTTTGTTTATTGTTAATCCTCTACTGCTTCTATTGTCTTGTGTATTGTTAATCCTCAACTGTTTCAATATATATATATATATATATATATATATATATATATATATATATATATATATATATATATATATATATATATATAGTTGTATTAGCCGCAACCTCGGCATTACCTGGCAGGACAACATCTCACACAATACAGTGTTGGTGCAAGCTGACATCCTCAGCATGTCTATCTCCTTAAACCAGACATTTGCATTTGCAGAGTCATGTTGTGAGGATGGACGATAGCAGGTTCCCGAAAGTCCTCTTCTGNTTGTGTATTTTTATTCTCTACTGTTTCTATATATATATATATATATATATATATATATATATATATATATATATATATATATATATATATATATATATATATAGTTGGATTAGCCGCAACCTCGGCATTACCTGGCAGGACAACATCTCACACAATACAGTGTTGGTGCAAGCTGACATCCTCAGCATGTCTATCTCCTTAAACCAGACATTTGCATTTGCAGAGTCATGTTGTGAGGATGGACGATAGCAGGTTCCCGAAAGTCCTCTTCTGAGGAGAACTTGTGCAGGGGAAGCGCCCCAAAGATAGCGTTACAAATATGTAAATATGTCTGTAAGAAGGACCAAATAGCCGTGGGGATTGGCGTCTTAGTGTTTGGAATGGAGGCAGGCTGTACCGGAAGGCGGTTTTGAGTTTGAAGAAACACTTGCCCTGCAGTTCTGAGCAAAGCGAGAAAAGAGAAAGGTACCAAGTCAAGAAGTCAGACCAGCGAAAAAGTACGCTACAAACCACATCTGTTCCAGGTACGGAAGGGGCCATCACTCCCTAATTGGCATTTGCAGCCACACCAGATGCTGTTGCAGAAAAACTTCAGAGAGCCACACTGTGATCTTCCAAGACTGGGAAGATCCTTGAGAGTATATATATATATTGAAATTTCATAATACATTCCCTAGATTATTTGTAATTTTCATAATCATAGCGCTTCTATTGGTGTTTCTTTTTGAGTCTCAGTTTATTAAGCAAAATAATACCCACTAGGACGTCTGTATGCAAACCCGCACCTTATTCCACATTTTGTGATGCATTTGAAGTCAAATTGTGTGACCTAAAGTGCCTGCAATGTCCATATTTTTGGAAATATTATTCCAACTTGCTAAATCTCTATAACTCTCTTGGAGACAGCCTCCGTCAAGATTTTGTTGAGCTTTAGGTATCAACAATCTTTTCTGTATTTTATGTGTAAAAGTTTGAATGCAAGGGAGATGTCTATTAGTCAGTGACACCAAGAATCTGTAATTTTTTCATATACCAATATGCTGAAATACCGAATCAATCACAAAATTACATTTACTACAAAATACGTAACTTTACAAATAAATAGTGAAAAGGTTAACTAAAAATACAGCTATGTACCTCGTGCATGTTTCTCAAATCGTTTTAATTATTAATTGACCACGTAAACCAATTAAAACTCTTTCACTTTATTGCAATTGTCAATATGATTTTACATATAACCCTCCGTATCTGGTTTACTTAAAATATTTTACTGCTTCTTCTTGCATCTTTTTCTCCTTTTATAAAGTTTCAACGTCTTTATTATTTAAAATCGTACCTTTGGAATATACTTAAAATGATCCTTGTTGTATAAGACAGCATCTTTTTAATGTGTGATAGTAGAAGAATCATAGAAAAGTATTTTCGAAGTAAAGTAATCATAGTATAAACCAGAAAATATTCAATTTTTTTTACAAAATACAAAACAATATATACAAGATAAAAATATAATTACCTCTGTGAAAGGTTTAAGAAAACGCCAAGGCTTCTGCTTCTTGTTTTCTGAAAAATTGGTTGTTGGATTTTAGATGTATGAATAAAACGGTATTAATAAATTCTTTAGCGATCATATATTAAAGCCTTATTAATTGTAAGCCTTATTATTTATTAATTATTATGTGTCCTTATGTGTAAAGTACGCTAGTGAGTAGGAGACTGTGGAAGTGACATTGGTAAAAAACTTTAATTTTGTTAAGAGGTTAGTCATTGAAAAGGTGATAAGTTATGATGTTATGGGGTTCCAGCTTTACAATTGCTTCCTTCTTATAAAGTGTTTTTCCTTAAGGAGGAACCGATTTAGTACATGGACTTGCATGGTATTGGATTATTATTAGCAAGTCTCTAGTAAAGAGTTTATATTTAGCAAAGGGTGGTTGTTTAGCAAAAGTTCCTTTTCACAAAGCGCTCCTCTAAAGCAAAGGTATAAGTTTGTGCAAAGAATTACATATTAGTCGATCATTTTCTTCACACTTATTATATTTTAACGTTTTTGGTTGTACCCAGTTTTTTTCTCAGAAACATGTACAAGCTCAGTAATTTGTACTAAAAAATGAAGGATTAAATTTTCAGTCATGTTCTAAAGACAGGTTGTCAAGCACAAAAAGAGACAAGGTACACTTTCATAGTACCAAAATTTGTATTATTCCTACGGATTTTGTTTGACTAAAACTTCTTAACATTCTCCGTAAAAACTATTTATTTCATATTATCTACTTTACCAATAATAAAGCATATAAATATTTTGCTTTCATACATTTTTGCCAAGAAAAACTGAATTCACAAAAAAAGGCGTTTTTGAGATTTTTTGTTTTGTTCCTCTGTGCATTGGCAAGATGTCGAAATGGACGGATAGAAGTTAACATAAGGACCAGTGAAATAAATTCTCAATCCCTTAATATAAAATTTATTTCCCTATATATTGTCTCTTTCAGCTTTTGAAGCATGATTCTTTAACAGTAAATTATTTATCTTGTCCATATGTCTTTTTCTAGACTCTAAGATGGTGCATGACCGTACGGTCTCTGAAACGGTAGTCAGAAAACATGTCCTGCTGGTTTTCTTCTCCTTTCTACTACTACCTTATGTAATTGTCTGTGCCCAGTTTGTTTTTGAATGATCCCTTTCTTTATTCTACCCATCTAAGTGGCACTAAAAATCCTCCTTAAATTTATCTTATGTGAAATGCCTGACCTATCCAGACCATTGTTGTACATTCTTAAATTTCACTTGCAAACAATGTGGTGAGATAACAGCCCGACTACAATCAAATTTTGATTTTCCGGTTGACTTGTGTGGACTTGCCCTGCCAAGGCTGTTATAAACGTCAATTTAAATTTCACTACTAGCCGTTACTTTACGTCTTCACGCAAACATATCCACAGTTTTAAGTAGGTTCCCGTTTACTGTTATAGGTGGTGCCTTGACATCTTTGAGGTATATCACAATGCTGCTGCCTTTCTGATGTTAAGACCAGATTTTTCTTTATCTTTGATAAAATCCGATTAGCATAACATTTTGCCCTATTCTTCTGACGAATTTCTCTGGGAGTCATAGAAAATGTATACTCCTTTAATTGTTTCAGATAGAAATACCTCCTTTTTTGGGGGAGGGTGTATATTATCACACCATTTCTTTCCATATCGAAATATCTTGAAAAAATTTTTCATTGATATTATTTAATCCAGGAGCTTCGTGTCCCTTTCTTTCTATATATATTTATAAATCGAACTGCGTTTCAGAAGCTTCTTGATTCAAGATTTTTAGAAGTGTTCTGCTCATCTTCTATTTTGTTGCTTCTTTAACTTTAGGCGTTAACTATTTGTTTTTCACAGTTACGTTAGTAAGGTTGTTATTTTCCCCAGGTTGTATGAATTACTTAAAACAGTTTACCTGACCCTTACAGCCCATTTTGTCCATTAGCCAATCATTTGTGTGTGTTTTGAAGAAAACACCTGAAAATACAGAGTATGGACCCCCTATTGGTTTCTTTCCATACTTCTTATGAATACAAAGAATGACACAGCAGGGAAAGACCTCTCCTGTATACTTTTTACCAAAATATCCGTTTTTGCTCTACTCCTCTGAGAGTAACCAACTGGTCATCTTTTGGTGTTTCTCAATGCCTTCACAGTTTTTGCAAGGTAAGGATTTCAGCTCTATACCAAACCCTCCATCTTTCTCAACCTGGCTTGGAACATACTCAGCCGGAGTTACTCTTCAGTATTCTAAGCCCTGATCTTTGATTGGAGTTCAGATCACCTGTTTACTTGCTTTAAAACTGGATTTCATTTTCTTGGGCGAAGTAGAAGATACTATATAGCAAACCATTGTCTACTTTTTCTTCTATATGGTATAATTTGATAACTAACACGTTATCTTTTAAATCCCAAAACAAGTGAAAGAAGTCTCCTAGCGTGTCGAATATACTTTATTTTGTTAGCCCTGATTTAGAAACTTGTTTTTCGGAATACTGAATTAAAGTTGGATTGCTATTTTCAGAGGTTAATGTCAGATATAACAGAAAAGCAGTACGTTTATACAGAGTTTGATTTGTTTTACTTTCGCCGACTTAATTTATACTTACAAATCCAGATTGTGTTTCATAACAGCTTGAGGGCTAGATGGGAGCGATGTGTTAGTACCTATTGTTGTTTGCTCTGGCGATAATCCCAAGCTTTCAGGTTAAAATAGCCAGATTTATAATATTTGATAGCTTTCCTCACACTTTGAATCCAGCAGAAGTCGACAATACTAAGTCATGTACTCATATCAATTCATGTTTATCAGTCTTAAAGAAATATTATTCTGTAATAACGAGAAACTCATCAATGAGCCTGCTGCTTATGAGCCTGCTGCTTATATTGTTGTTTGCGGCCGGACATTTAGAGCCTCATCCTGGTCCCTCGCTTAAGTTCTTTAGCCGCCGACGAAGCTTCAAAATTCTACACCATAGTATTGATGGAGTAAATGGGAAAATGGATACCACAATTAATCTTTTTGTTTAGCAGAGGCATTCGGCACCTTGGTATAAGAGTAGATCATCTCAAGGAGTCTATTTTTAATCAGGAGATTCTCTATGATGAAAACCTTATTGAGAGACTAGACCGACTCATAGAAACTTACGGTGGTGTTGATTCCCACATATGAAATGAATTATTTTATAAAAGAAGAAAAGACCATGCATGTGTTTGAATTGAAATTATTGGCTGGATATAACTTTATCACAATCGAGCTTTATGTATAGGACATTTCTCGTCACATGGATAAACGTTTGTTAAACACGTTTTAAATATAGCTGATAAAGCAGAAGGCGAAAACAAAATAATTCCTTTTGCGGGAGACTTGAACGGTGGTTATATTAACCCAAATAATCACAACGAGATAAAAGAATCCTTGGGAAGGAACTGCCTAAAAATTAATTAATCAACCGACCAGCGTCACTGAGCACTCGAAAATACTTGCTGATATCTTTTGTTCAAAAGACACAAAAACAGTAGCTGATTTAGTAATCCAGCCCTCGTCAATTAGTGATCACAGTGTTATTTGTGCTAATAGAAAACTGCACATACAAAAACATAAACCACATAACACTATAGCAAGGGACTTTTCTAACTACGTCCATTCAGAATTTAAACAGGATTAGCAAATGTAAATTACGAAACTCAATTACTTTTAAATAATTTTAACACCATTTGGAACACTTTCATACCACCACCTACCTTAATTATTCTAATTTAATGCGGTGGTAAAAATAATTATTTTGAACAACCCGCATTAATAATTGGAGGGGTTTAAATACCAACTTTGGAACACCACAAATCCGCATTAATAATTAGAGGCCAAAAAAATCATCTGCACAAAATAAGAAACATTTTTGACTTTTTTAAAAAAAACCTTTTTTCAAATGAACTTTTCCTTTAATGAATTTTACAAGCTCTTTAGTTCTTTTTCTTCTTAATTCGTACCTTTTTGCACTACTTGGATCCTTTGGAGCATTGGAAACGATATGTGGTAGGTTTGCATGAACTTCCACATTTGTTGACTTGAAAGTATACAAGGCTGGAAGTTCCATCCTTCCTTGAAGTATATCTTTATAAAATAGTCTCTCTTCAGGAAGCGAGAAGAAACATCTGACGATCGTTCTGTCAGCTACAGGAGACAGGGAAATGCTCCCACCAATGGTAAACTTTAAAGGGAAGACTGATAAAACTATTCGTGATTTAAAAATTCCTCCTGGT
Organism: Morbakka virulenta; assembly: GCA_003991215.1. NCBI lineage: Eukaryota > Metazoa > Cnidaria > Cubozoa > Carybdeida > Carukiidae > Morbakka > Morbakka virulenta. Next base: position 747,363 of record RDPX01000203.1, read on the forward strand.
TTTGATATTAAGACGCAGAGCAACGCATGGATGGATGATGAACATGGATGGTTAACAAGGAAATGGTGAAAAAATCCTTCAAAGTTTGTGGAATAATTTCTTCGGAACCTGAAAGGGTTCGTAACTGAGAATTTTTCCAAAAATGTATTGAAAAGGCTCAGGAAATCCTTAATGCTGAGGACGATGAAAAAGATGATGATCCTTTTTCGTAGATGAATACTTCAATTTTCATCAAAATATATATTGTTCCAAATAGAAATCAATGTCTATTCTCTTAAAATTTTCAGATCCACTTAAATTAGAGGCAAATAAAATGCTTGAAATTTGTGATGCGCGTTAATAATTACAGGCGATTAATTACAAACTTTTGGCCATTTTTGCCAATCCGGGTAAATGAGAAGCCGCATTAAATTAGAATAATTACAGTACTGATATTGTTGATCGCCATGTCCCGCCGAAAGAAAAGATGATCCGAGGTTCAACTCACCCTGACTACCCTTGGAAATAAAAAGGCTGATCCATTAAGGAAACGTCTTTATGAAAAAGGCAAGGAAATCAAATTTGTTTCCTACTGGATTTTATACTGTCTGACTAGGAATGCAGTGAGGTACGAAACCAGTGAACCTAAAGCAATCTATTATCATAACATGTTAAGTGAAAAGTCCTATAGGACAAAAGACTTTTGGAAAAGCATAAAGAAAAGCTTCCTGCAAAGTCAATGTCAAATGACTTAACAAAAATGATAAAAACGTATGGGATAAAGATCTTCTACAAACTAATTATTGCATATCGCCTTGGCTCGTATTTGTCGGGAACTGGCCGCAAGATCCAGATGCTGTTATCAACTTTTAGCTACCATACCCTTAAAGCGCAATTCCATTCACTTCCCCAACTCATTTCATTTTAGGACAGTCAATCTTGCATTTGTCGAAGAATTACTGAAGTCTTTGAAAACTTCAAAACAACTGGATCTGACGACATGCCAGCTTTTATGATGAAAGATGCTCGTAAAGAACTTGCCAGTTTAATATATTTTCTTATCTCTTCTGACGCCAACCAATGGCTTTTTCTTTTGTGAATTTTCAAAGTCGCCCGCTCGGGAAATCGAACCCGGAACCTTTTGGTTAAGGTGAAGTTGCAATAACCATTGAGTCAAGGCTACTCCCAAATGGCCTTTTCGAAAACAAATTTTTGTAATACTATTGCCTGATGAACAAAATATCGTAAAGTTATAACTTATTTTTCATGCTTCACCTTTTAGATAATGCTCTGCTTTACAAAATAAACACCTTTTGTTATACATGCAATATATATATATATATATATATATATATATATATATATATATATATATATATATNTTATCTCTTCTGACGCCAACCAATGGCTTTTTCTTTTGTGAATTTTCAAAGTCGCCCGCTCGGGAAATCGAACCCGGAACCTTTTGGTTAAGGTGAAGTTGCAATAACCATTGAGTCAAGGCTACTCCCAAATGGCCTTTTCGAAAACAAATTTTTGTAATACTATTGCCTGATGAACAAAATATCGTAAAGTTATAACTTATTTTTCATGCTTCACCTTTTAGATAATGCTCTGCTTTACAAAATAAACACCTTTTGTTATACATGCAATATATATATATATATATATATATATATATGTGGTAAAAATATCTATAATTTTGCATTAAATAGTGGTAACTTTGACAAATCCTTAGTTTATTAGAATGACGTTCGACTAAGTTAAATAAATTGAACTTGTTGATCAGATTTTATATTTTTTAAGGGACAAAATAGATTTCAAATCCAAAGGAACAAGATAAACATAAAAGTGAAAAGCATAACTTGTAGATAGATAAATACGCCTTTTTCATATCATGATCACATCAAACGGAATGATCAATGAGCTGATCAGCTGTGGCATTCCGTACAAATTAGTCATCCTCTTTTCTCATCTTTTTTATCTCAGACCTTTTTGTGAAGTATGTATTCTAGGGTTGGTTATTGAAGTCATACAGGGATGAAGAGTGGTCGGTTGAATGTAAGATAAGTATATTTGCGTGGTTATGCTGGGGTATTTTACCCCATTTTCTATTTTTTATTTTTAATAACATAGTAAAAGTCCTCCACTTAAAGTATTTTTCCCCTTTTTTTGTTCCTTGAAATGCAATTGTGTCTAATGCCCTTCTCCATGTAATATATTGAAATATATCGACAGAACCAAGGCATTTAACACTATTGTATGTGTGTACTACAAATGTTATGTATCGTATATACATTCCCCTCCTGACAAACGAAAAAAGTTTTCATATGTCATTGCATGTAAGACCAAATAGAATACAACATTAATGAAATGATTAAGTCAAAATAATTTCATTTTCCTACCTTAAGATGTTTCAAACGTATCCTGACAACAATATTGTTCTGTGTTTCAGATGCAGTCTTCGTATAAATAGAGGTTGTTATAACTTTACTGTTTAAACGCCTGTAAGCATAAATCAGGTATACTATGAGCTGTATGAACTGATAGTAGTCTGTCGACGATGTCCAGATGTTTTGTACATAAGTACCATGAGCAACTTCTTACAAGTATCATATATATATATATATATATATATATCCTTATGTACCCCATGACTACATGATGCTCTATCTATGATCTTCAGTGGTCACCAAAGCTTTTTATAGTTAATTCAATTTGCGTCTGTATTTTTTGTGACGAGCTACATAATCCTGGATGTGAGGGTAGAAATGTAAGTTAAACTTGCGCTTTAACTTAAGATAGCTAGGGAACAAAGTCTACCTAAAAACATGTTATTTCTTGGTAGCAATATTTTAAGATTCATATGTTGACAGACTAGCATTTTGAAGATTAATGTTAAGTTCTTATGCAGGAGCATTTCAGTGTCAGCAAAAGACAACTACCACCTTATTAGTGAACCACAAGAAAAGGGAAAAAAGTCCTAAAAAATACTGCAGGCTGACAACTAGTGACGATAAGTTGCTATTCAAGTAACATGATCTTGTTAAGAAATGCTTATCAGAATCTATTGATGCCTTCTTTGAACCAGCGTGACTGGTGACTTTAAGGCCAAACTTGGAAATCTTCATACTGTCTTTCCTCAGGCCAAAAGGAAAAATAGAGTCGGTGGATTTACTAAAAGATGCTGCTCACAAAACAAGTTATTTGCAACTAAAACAACTTTCAAAAAGAGCAGACTATATACTATGCGATATACAAACAACAGGAACTCCAGTCAACTAGATTTTGCTCTAGCCAAACAATATTACCGAATCAGCATTATTGATTCTTTAATCCTAAACATAGCAGACATCTCCCAGAATCGTCACACAAGAACCACAATTTACTCAAGTTCAGGTTGCACATTCTTACAATAAGCACAAAAGTTCAAACTTTAATTTACCTAAACAACAAAATAAAAACAAATTTCGTACTTGAATTTAGCAAGTGTTTTGGAACACTTTCTCAAGAAACAACAAATGTTGTAACACTTCTCTCTTTCTTATCATCAAAAGGGCGATAAGTAAAAAATGTGGAGATCATTTGACTCACTATAAAATAATTAAGCGGAATGCATGAAATTAGCCGAAAGAAAGAGCTTTCTAAAGTTGAAAGGAGTTGTGATAAACTGAGTTATCTTCCTACAGGCAAACAAAGGTATTCTGCCAGGTAGGAAATGAAACTAATAAAAGATGCATTAGCCTAGGAATAATAAACGATAACAAAGAGTGATAATATTTTTTTTAAAAAAGCTAAATCCTCCAAAAACCTGTATGGAAATGAATAACCATCATTTCTAAATTCCGATGTCTATAAGGATATATTATTATTAACCAATGGCAAAATGAGAGATAAAACTCATACTCTAAACAAAACAAGAGTATTGGACCTGATCTCATATCTGCTGAGCATCTGGAAGCTGAGGGTGAAAAGGCCAATAAACTGTTAGTCAAGCTTTTCAAGATAATACTATGGAAAGGCACATACCTCAATATTTCAAGGAAGCATTCTTCAATATAGGGGACGGTCATAAATATACCAACAACAGACCGACATGCTTACTATGGCATGTAGACAAACTGTTTATAACCGTTATGTCTTATCGTATACATTATGACCTTTTTCTTCAATTGCCACCATCACAAGTTGTGTTCCAATCAGGGCAGGAAACACCCTAACAGATAATCTAATCTGATATGCTTTAGAAAAACTGTACTAAAATTCATTAACAAAAAAAAATTATTTCTTACCCGAGAGAGAAATTTTTCATTCCGAGTAAATAATGTAAAGTTTGATATTGAATTGAAGTAAATATTGTTCCTTTTCCTAAAAAAACCAAGCCAATTAGTGGAAATATCATTTAAGTGATTATTACCTGTGGATTCTTTAACTAGTATCTTGTGAAAGGATGTTTTAAACAAGACATCATACAGCGAATATCCCTTCTAATATTTTCGGAAATTATTTCATACTACTCAAAAGGGAACGTCCATTGCTCAGTTTTAACAGGAATAAATTTGTTTCTACTGACGAGCTGGACCTATATAATTTAAGTAGATCTTATTTTAATATAGTAATGATAAAAAAATGAGGGAAAGGCATACACCAATATTTGTCAACAGTAACAACTCTAAGACAGTAGATATTGACAACTACAGTCCCATTAGCTTCAGTATTATTAAACGAATTTGACACCATAGCAAATTTGAAAACTTCATAATTGATAAAAAGAAAAAGACAAATTCCGTATTTTTCCTATTTGACTCAAATAGGCGCAGCACCAAAAAGAGGCGCCAATAGAAGTATCAATGGAATTTGGCGTTTAAAAGGGTGATTTATATAGTTAACTAAGAATATAATACCATCGTAAATGATGTAATATATGGTAACTGTTGCATTAATTTGTGCTTTGATTATACTTAAGTTGAACAGATAAACATTTTGATTCGTTTCCTTGTGTCCTTCGTCTAACTTATCTAATTGCTATCTATCTAGTTTTAGTGATTGCGATGAACTTTGTTGGGACAACCAAACCAGCTTCACGTTTACGCTTTTCTGTAACTTGTAATGGTTCTTTTAATATATTTCAAGAAGAAAATACAAAGAAGAAAGGGCTCTAGAAACATGACAAATCAGTAAGTATTTATCTTTATAAACTCCAAGTGTATGTTTATCTCTAATGCTTTTTTCCATTTATCAAGAGAAAGTTTTTATATATTATAAAGTTTACTATTCAGTACTTGAGTCAAAACACGTTTCTAAAAATGATGTCCACGGATGTTTATTTCAACATTAATTTGGTGGCAAACTTCAAAATCATTTACTTTGTTGCTTCTGGTCATTTTCTGATTTGCAGAAATAAGACTTGCTTTTTATTAACACTTATAAGGCTTTAAAAATGTTTTATACGTTTTGGATTTTATAATAACAGGACGTCTCAAAAGTTTTCCAAACCAGAATTTTTTCGTAGTATAATACGATGAGAATAAAATAATTTAGAAAACGAAAAAATGGCTTGTGGCAATTTACAATGATCGGTGCAAATAGAAAAAAGTATCTTTCATCAGAGAGAGAATATAAAATCCTACACCGTGTAATAGAAGCTAACACTCATTGTTTTTACCAAGAGGCACGGCAATGGTACCGCATCGAGGAAGTCGGGTTTTGACGAAAAAATAATCAGGAAGTGGAATAAAAAACGTGCAGACCATTTCAATGCTCGAGTCAAAAAAGTGTTTGATTAAAAATAAACTATAGGATAAAGGAAGAAAGCATACACAAGAAGACATTAAGGAACATGTTTTGAGTTGGATTTCTGCCAGGCGAGATGACAGATATAGAGGTTCAAAAAACCTTATAATGAGGAAAGCTAAAAGTTTTTTATACAATAAAAGCTCTGGTGACGACGAGTGTACAAAATTGCTATTTGTTGCTTTCAGAGGTTGGTTGAAAAGTAATTGTTTTTTTCTGCACAAACGTACCACAATGGCCCAAAAAGGATCTATCACAGTTCGTAAAAAACCTTGTTCACTAGGTTTTAGAGGTACGATTTTTAAGTAACCACTAAATATACTTTCCTGATTCAATAATTGCAATGAATGAGACAGTAGTATGGGCTAACCAGGTGTTATCAATAAAAAGTACACACCACTGAAAACAAGAAAATTTTTTTAAAACTATTGTCTACAGGAAAGTCACAATTTCAGCATATTTGAGTGCTAAAGCAGACGGAGCTACATTCAAATCTTTTATGGAATTTGGTCGAATTAAAGATGAAGCTGAAGCATCGAATCAAGAGTTTGATCACGTTCTATTATAAGATTTTTATCAAATGGACGGATAATTAATGATCTTAAAGTTGTGTATATTGAAATTGTTGTGAGAAAGTTTTCTTTTTGCTCGTTGCTTTTTGCCATGGGATTTTTTTTCAATGTCGCTCAATTCTGAAACAACATATAATGGTGAGAAATAATGGTTCGTTGAAAAAAATTCCCTTCATCAGCAAATCAGATAAAAAAAGACGTTTTTAAAAAACTTATTAAATCCTTTGAATATTGAAAACGATGTTATTGACAGTTAAAAACCTTTGTAAAAATTAGTGATTACGTTATTTGTCATAAAATGAAATTCATCTAAACAAACCCTTCATTTTGACACACTTAACACAGTTTATTCTAACAAAAATTCAGTTTGTATGTAAAGTATGGTTTTGTTTTTAGTTCTTTTCCAACTTTTGGAATAATGTCCGCCCAGTTGTGAGCGCCTGCCTTCAATACCTGAAACTTTAACAGTTAAATTGGCCTCTGGGCTGCTTATTAGAAAAAATATGATGATTAAAACAAGGTCCTGTGTAGAAATGTAAATTTCTAGAACCTGTTATTGGTTACATTAAGTGCATATTTTATCCAAAAAATACTTAAGAAGGGTCAGGCAGAATAATTTTAACGATTGATTCCTGGAAAAGTTCATAAACCACTTGAAAACTGAAATTTTTTAAGCCAAACACAATAATAAAAATTTGCCTCGTTTGTAATAATTCTTAATATGTGCTGACATGGAAGGGGATAAATTAGTGAGAATGGAGTTTACCACAGACTAAAAGAGTCAATTATCAAGAAACACAAATAACTAAACCAATATATGTGATACTGTAAATGATGGTATTGCATAAAAACTAATTTTTTTCTATACTCAAATTTTGTTTTATAGTTACAGAAGTTTAATATTCAGAGTATTTTCACTTTTCCTGCTAATTGTTACCCCATTGTCAAATTGTTTTCACTTGAAGTACAAAATGAAAGAAATATTTACTTGAAAGCAGATAAAATCACTGAAGGTAAAGTGTACCATAAAATTTAATTACTTTAAACTTTCCAAAGAATAAGTGTTTAATTAATAGAATACAAACAATATACTCAACACTGATTTTATGATGTACAACAATAAAACAAACAATTGGTTGTCTGGAAACATATTGAGGTACAAAAAATTGGCTAATGATAAAATGCTATACCATATTCGAAATAGAACTTAAAATTATTAGGAATAATTAAATTTCATTGAATTCCTAATCACATAAGATAATGGGTAAGAAAAGAGACATAAATAATTTGTGTCTGAGTACTACGTCCATATAAAACAGCTGCTTACGAAAAAAATATATTTATAGTGTGAACATTATCACTTTCAGGAGAAAATACAAAGGACAGACAAGTAATTGTAAGAATCTAATACATTTCTCTAAACAGTTATTTCAAAATTCCACAAAGAGTTATGAAATATTTAAATAGATAGAAAAAGAAAAAATTTCTTTATAAGGCTTACCACATTTTGTAATGTTTTGTATGATTACATTATCACCATCATTTTGTCTTCCAAAATAATATGTACCATTGTTGAAAGAATTACTTGAGCACATTGATAACTTGTAATCTTGAGCGAAAATTGACAAGAAAATGTAGTTTAAAAAAATACCCTGCTATAACCATATGCTGAATACCAGGTTAGGACTCATTACCAGGGCATTGTAAAAAGTGCTTCATCCGTCCAGCACTTTTTCCAATTTATCAATACAGATTTTTCTGCAATAACACTAATATATTCTATACATTAATGTTTTCTTTTTCAAAAGTCTTATCAATTAACTTAAATAACGTATGATGGCTGGGGTTTTAATAAATTAGACTACTTTTCTTTATAAACTGTAAAGAAGTGTTCAATGAGAAGTAAATTCTCCTTCCCAAAAGCCAATTCACTCGTTTATCAGCTTTTGTATTAAGAAAAAAGTTTCAAGTATTACAAAAAGTGCTATCTCGAGCTTTGATGCCCATTCTTATGTGACTTTCATTTGCTGCAACGTTATGGTACTTTTCCAGGAAGCTTGAACTTAAGCTGGAATTAAAGTATTCTCAGGTTGCTGGAAAGCTATTGTGACATTTCGTAATTGCATATGCATGCGGATTTCATATCATAATGTTTACTTGACTGTAGGATACAATATCCATTTCGATATATTGCTCATTTAAACTATACACATTTAGCCTGTGAAATGTTTTAGCTTCCATACAACTAGCAAGAAACCAGCAACTGTGTTGTTAATATAAGACCTCAAAGCATTTCTTTTGCTGTTAGAGTGGTCATACAGTGAGGTGTATCAAATTTAGTATTTTAACTTTTATTTGTCCATATGTACAGTAAAAAATGTCAGTTATCATTATGTTATTATGAACTTGTTTGAACATTATTAGTTCACGACATACCTCCAATTAGAAAGACAAATACCCTATATGGTTTTTTCAATCCTTGCTCAAACAAAATATGCTTTGTCAAAGATACTAGAGTATATAGCTAGCTACTGCTGTGAATATTTCTCTTATAGCCATGAACGTTTTTATTTTTACTTTTTTGACTATAAAACCTTTGTTTTTGTACTTTTTCTGCTGAATTTATGAGTAAACTAATGCCAAATATCAATGGGCTAGGTTTAGTGGAAAACAAAATATTTAATATTCATGGTAAATTAGAACCTTCATTCAAGTAAAAACAACTTGTCATACTTTTTGTCACACACACACACACACACACACACACGCGCGCGCGCGCTCTCTCTCTCTCGCTCTCTCTCTCTCTCTCGCCCTCTCTCTCTCCCCCTCTCCCCCTCTCTCCCNCTCAAAGCATTTCTTTTGCTGTTAGAGTGGTCATACAGTGAGGTGTATCAAATTTAGTATTTTAACTTTTATTTGTCCATATGTACAGTAAAAAATGTCAGTTATCATTATGTTATTATGAACTTGTTTGAACATTATTAGTTCACGACATACCTCCAATTAGAAAGACAAATACCCTATATGGTTTGTTCAATCCTTGCTCAAACAAAATATGCTTTGTCAAAGATACTAGAGTATATAGCTAGCTACTGCTGTGAATATTTCTCTTATAGCCATGAACGTATTTTTATTTTTACTTTTTTGACTATAAAACCTTTGTTTTTGTACTTTTTCTGCTGAATTTATGAGTAAACTAATGCCAAATATCAATGGGCTAGGTTTAGTGGAAAACAAAATATTTAATATTCATGGTAAATTAGAACCTTCATTCAAGTAAAAACAACTCATCATACTTTTTGTCACACACACACACACACACACACACGCGCGCGCTCTCTCGCTCGCTCGCTCTCTCTCTCTCTCTCTCTCTCTCTCTCTCTCTCTCTCTCTCTCTCTCTTTCCCTCTAAATGATATATCCATTCCAAAAGTTGACGATCATGGATCTCCAGAGATTCCTGTCTCTCATCGTATGTAGCAAATCTCCAGCTTTTACCTTTTCCTTCTCACTTGCCGATATGCACTTTTCAATATGGCACTTGAGACTTCACAAGTATGTTAATCTTTGTTATATTCTGTTTCTTTTGCCTTCAATACGATCTATTAGGGTAAGATTTTCTCATGACAAGTCAAATAAACCTTATCTGCCTTTCAAAGCGTTGTTTTTAATCCGAAACCTTTCTTCTCCAGCTTTCCTCAAAACTACTTCATTCGTTTGATGGTCTACCCATGATATTCTCATCATTCTCTTGTAAAACCACATTTCAACAGCTTTTAGTCTCTTGCATTGATGGTGATATTATCCAACACTATTTTTGTTGCTAACTAAGAATAAACAATAATACTAAAATTATAGAATTGGAATTTTAGTATGAGAGATGTTATACACAAAACTATGCAATATTTAAAGGATACTGAGATTTTTAAATATTTTTTACAAAAAGTATGGAAAATTCAATTTAATTAAATTTCACTTCCAGGATACAGTTGACTTTCATACAGTTGAGATAACGGAGCAATATACATTTTCTTAAAACTCAACCAAAAATCTTCCTTTTGTCTTCGTTAACATTCGTGGTCTTCGTAGTAAATTTGCCCTTGTTGATTTCTGTATTAAATTCGGATTAAATCTTCAGATATATTTTTCCTCTTTTAAATTAATTTTCTTCTCTGAAAGTAATTTTGATTCTCTTCTCAGTAGTGATAGTTTTTTTTCTGTTTACCACCCTCTCATCGGCAAGGACTTTCTACAACCCATGGATGGCCTTGTTATGTAAGTAAACCAATTAGACCACGAGCTCAACCAGTAGGTTTAGTAGACCAAAACTAACATTACATATAACTCACGTTTTATTGTACTGTTCTTCATCTTCGCAGAATTGTTTGATGTTCAATTATATTTATGACAGAATTAACTGCTCTCTTATGCAGCTTCCTCCAGCCAACCCATTCGATCTTCTCCTGGCCTCCTTTCTGTCATAACTGAACGAATTTACATAGCTATTGATATTTTTGTCAAGGCAAAGGCTATTCCTCTTATTATTTGGAAATTTTGTTGCAAGACTTGGTACATCAGTCTTATCTTTAAAGTCAGAACATTTGAATTGTCGACATCATCCTGAGCGTATTACGAGCTTTTCTGTGTAGTCGTAGTATCACAGTTGTACTGGATGGCTGCTCTTTAAGTAGTTACTCAATAAGTGATGGTGTTCCTTAGGGTTTTGCCTTATGTCACTATATATTTTTATTGGTTAATATTCTATCCGATCATATACTTTCAGGTTTAGGAAAATATGCCTACAAGCCTCCTATTTATTCTTGCCTAGTCACATTTGTTCGGAAACTTAAAAATAGTGAATCTTTCTTAGAATGAACGTCATTGACGCTATGTCACTAACTGAGAAAGAGTTTGGTCACTTTTAATTCCACGAAGATCACATTTTTTTGCCACAGAAACTCCTTTCCCCTACCAGTCGCTATGAATTACTCTCAGATAGGAGACCTCTAGTGTTAAACTGCTTAAGCTTTCGTTTCCTCGGGACCATTTTTATAAAACCTATATTTCAAGCTATTTCCAAGAAAGCTCCAGGAAAATTGGGTTTTTTTTCTATTCTTGTACAAGAGAACTTCTCTCAAAGAAGTAATCTAAACCTCAATAAATTTTTTAGTTAAACAGGTATGAATTGTTCTTGTTAAATCTGATCAGGGCCTCCTACCTTCCATTTATATTGTCTTAGCCAAGTACCACTTAAGTGCCCTTGAACTTTCTAAATTCCTTGGAACTCTTTCGCACCAGGGTGCTATACCAATTCTATTCTTTTTGTACAAGCACTTCCATGAACAATGCAGTCACAAGCTTTTTCTTTGGTGTCACCCCTGAGGACTGCCTATTGTGTTACTCGTTCTTCAATGAAATTTTACTCATTCACTGTCCAGGTTCTTACGAAGAGGGCTTTCAACTATGACAAAACTTTCTTTTCTTGCACTGCAGCCCCCTGGAATTTTTTTCTTATTCAATTTAAGATTTTTAGCTACAAGTATCTTGCAGTTGTGTCTTCCAGTTAACCTACTTGCCTTATCTGTGCCTTTTTTTCTAAAGCTTTTAACTCTTTCACCTATCCTAAATCCTTCTATTTGAAGGATTTAGCATAAAAAACAAAGAAAATAAACCAAAAAAATTCACTCATTTTCATTAGTATAACAAGCTTCTATGGACAATGTAAGAAATGGAACCAGACTACTAGAAATAAAATGCAATGCTTTTGTTTATCTTTTCCTGACCATAAAGAAAATACTGAAATAGAATCATACCAAGACTCCCCGATGTCATCCTAGTGTCGTTTTTCTGGAAAAAAGCTTCCATTTTTGTAATCCTCTCGACGTCCTTTAGTAACTGACTGATAACATCTGTTTTCTAGTTACAAGAAAATAATTTCTTTAATGTTAAATTAATTTCATTGATTTACATCAGACTACAACCCTTAGGCTAAGAGTGGACTAGAATTGATTGATTTCTGAATTGGAATATATCATTCAAAGAGATAGGAAACAAATAGTCTCATTTATTTTCATTTCATATTAAGTAATTGTTCCAGAATTCATTCACTAATATTCTCTGTTACACTGACCATTAAAGATTCCGTAAATTTATATATTCTTGAAATGTTAAGTCAATGTTAGGGGTCCATTTTGACACCTCTTCAGGCCTCGTAAGGTTAAAAAAGTAACCCATGCTTCTGATGATAAAGAGGGTAAAATCTTACTAAGCTTCCAGAAGGTAAATATATGCGTGAAAAGTTAAAATTATTATATCAGCTTACACAAATTAAAAAACGAGAATTTTTGAAGCCACTGTAGAGAAGAACTAATTAAAGCGGCGATGAATGACACATGATTTCAAAAAACGGGGCCCAAGTTATTTTTAAATAGAACTTAAACCTCAATAATAAAAATATTGTCCTCTTAATTTTCAAGGAAACAATATATTTCACATTGACTGTACACTGAAAGATTTCATTCCTTCCAGTCATTTATGTCATTTTCCATACTAACTGGACATAATGACGTTAAAACAAAAAAATTACTGCTCATTCATCAAAATTAGCTTTTGATCTGAACAATGCTGCATACAAATTTTACATTAGATAAAGTCAGTCTCAAATAAACTTAAACTGCTGGGAATTTTCATATAAAAATATGACTGCACAGTTCACTGATACCAAAGAATGCTACAGCATTTAGAAAATGAATCAGGTTTTAACTGAAAAAATAGGTCTCGTTTTGTATATTTAAAAAAATTATTTAGTTAATCAATGATTAATTTAAAGAGAAGATAATCTTTTAATTTTTTTTTCCTAATAATTTTTCAATTCTTTTCCTCATAATAACAGACCGAAGAACATGCTTTATTATTCTTGATTGCTAGGGCATAAAATCAAATATCTGTAAAATAAAACAATATTTGGCGCGAACGTTTTCAAATTAATGCCACCCCTTGTATATTTTTTTCATATTTTTACAAGAAATATCACAACCACGATAACGTCTACGCATGGAATTTCCTTTATACCTGTTTGTTAGCTATCTAATTATTCACTGAGTAACATCAGAATTAACATAACTAATTCAATTGAATTTTGTGTGCTTATTATCAGCCCAAATACCTTACTTGTTTCGATTGCCCAGAAAATTATAATCAATCACCTTGCCCACCCTGAAAGCACATAATGTACAACAGAATAGTGAGCAGATAATTCGCTGAGTATATACAAACTAAAGGAAAATACATTCATGAAGAAGCGATTTAGTATTGAAATAAATTTAATAAATCAAACTTAATGTCTAAATGTTAAATAAATATATAAAAAGTCGATTTTTTTAAATGATGGCGAACACAAACTGATATTTTCAAAATTGTAACAAATTGTAGCTTTCAGACGTTTCGAAAGTATAGCTCCAACCCAATCATCACATGGTCAGGGCTTTGATATGAGGTTATAGTGTGTTTACCAATAAGGATTCTTGCATATATGACATAGATAGCAAGGTGGTCTATATAACCAGGTCTAGATAACCAGGAAAAACTCCGCAATTGCTATTACTTCCATTTTTTGTTGTTAGATACATCGTTTTAGCGTTGAGGAAAGTTCTGGCAAACCTTGTCTGGAAATTTTATTTTCGTGAAACTCCGTGTTATTTCCAGGGTGCTATAAGCCATTTGAGGTCTGAACATGGACGAACGTAAGTGATCAAATCAGGCACTTACACAGCTGACAGATTTTGAAAACATGCTCTGTGACGCCTAATAATCAGGTAATTAAGAGGCGGGGAGTGCTGGAAGAGGGCAAAGCTCTTGGAACCAGCGATATCTGAAATAACGTAGTAATCAGTAAACAGCAGTTTGTAGCCAAGCAGGTGTTGAATTAGTGATTCTACTTTCATTCTTCCTTTTAAAGTTAATATCTACGTCAGTGTCATACAGTTTTTCCTTTTATGACATCAACTTTGCAACAATTTTCTAATCCCTGCAATGTACTTCATCATCACTCTTCTCTCATAACTAATACAGCTCCTCCTCCCCACTGGGATCTATTGTGCTTTTTTGACAGCTTTAAACAGCTGCAAAGTACCTAGCTCATGCAGCTTTAACCTTTTATTTGTACAAATCTCAATATTTACACCTCTCTTATCTTAATATGCAACAAAAAATAAGCCAAACTGTGCAAACAAGTCTCACTCCGTCATGGTTTAAGGCATTTGGAGGACACTTGAGACTTAAAAAGACACAGTAGGTAGGTAAAAAGGATGATAACACAAGCTGTACTTCTTTCACCCTGTAGGAATTTCGATAATTCTGAATTTAAAGATTTTGACAAAGTGAAACCATTGTGATCAAACTCAAAGACACAGAATAAAGCACAGGGGGCCAGCAACAATTTTTTTTTTCTCGATATGGACGATGCCAGGACTGACAAACATATTAAATTGCATGGAAATATATAAATACTCGTAACAAATATTAAATCAAAAAATGTTCTGGAGCCACATTTTTACACCTCCTGGGGCCTCTGAGAGTGAAAAAAACTTTAGTGTGAAATTTAACATTGCTCTTAACCGCTTTCCTTATCTTTAATTCGAAAATTGCATGAACAATAAAAATTAATTAGCCTTAAGAAGGATAGTTCTATAAGGATAATGAGGATAATTCTTTCAATCATGAATTTATACTGCTTTACACCAAATGAAAAATAACTTACATTGGCTGCAGTATGGGTGGAAGCAAGTAGCATGTATGATGACCTCTCTAGATTTTTTTTACAAGTGATAGTAGAGACTATATCGTGCAGTGTTTAACATTTGGTCTTACACCCGTTCCTAAAAAATTCAAATTGAGGAAAATTGATACCTATAGTGCCATATCATTGACTCAGTTTGTTTCTAAGATACATGGCCACCTTATCTTGAACAGAATCCATCAAGCTGTTGAACAATTGTTCCATCCTTAATAACCTGGATTGAAACAAAGTCTATCAACCACATCTTACATTATACCTTTCTGCTGAATTGCAAAATAATAGCTGATCCTTAGCTTTAACAAAAGAATATAGTTAATCAGTGAAAACAATATGCTACAGATTCAATAATCTCACAGCAATTCCCAGGACATAGCCAGTGTATTGAATAATATAGAGAATTAGCAGCAATATTGTTCAACCTGAAACAGGAAATCGATTGCTGTATGATTAATGCAGATATTCTTAAAGGGACCCAATTGTCCCTTTTCCATTTTTCGTACTCTTTACTTTGTTACCTGCACTGTGACGAAGACTGATAGTTTCAACCTAACATAAAGATGCATTTGTACTACCATTACCATTATTACGTAAACGTCCCTACACTGGTGAGGTTTTCTTGAAAGTGTCCTTTAATATACTTAGCAAATTTTGATATAAGAAGCTACTCTTTGTTGGAGATCTGAAGCCGCATCTGACACTGTCTGGAACAGCTTGACATCTTCTAAAAAGCTATTTATATTGATTGCAAATAGAAATGAAATATTGAAAAAGCTGTTGTTTCTTTATGATACTTCGTTTCCTTTACAATCACAATCTTCCAACGCCGAGACCTCTTAAATAAATTTTCATAAATATGTAATTTACAAGCATACATACATAAATACATGTATACATGCATACATACATACAGGCGTTGATTTCAAATCTGAAATTAGTTTTGCTCTACAAGCTGTACAGATGTGAACTTGCGTAAACCATGTATAAGCATTTCCACATCCATATATATAGATAGCTTGTAATATTTTGATCGTTCTTTTCTTGTTCCAGTTCAAACATGGCTTCCATAAGGAGACATCATTGCAGAAACAAGCCTGTTGTCTTCTGCTACATATGTGGATGCATATTTTGAAGTTCATCTTGGTGATCATGACAAGCAATGGGCATGTTGTGTGCCACAATTGTGAGGAAATGCTTCAAGACTGAACCAAAGGAAAATGCAAAGGTCTGCCTTGTGGAGTTTCAATGATTTGGCGTGAACCCACCAACCATGTAAATGACTGTTATTTCTGCGCGGTAAACACAACGGGTGTTAAAAAAAACCGACATAAGATTAAGTGTCCGAACATTCCCTCAGCTATTTGGCCTGCTCCACAGTCTAAAGAAGTTCGTGTTCCAGTTTTCCAAGGCTTGCCTTTAGTGGATGATAAAGAACTTGGACATGATACAAGCGAGTAAGACAGTTGTGACAGTGAATGTCAGAAAAGTGTTTGCAATCGGACGACTGTTCTTCAGACACTGAACCTTTCTCCGTCCCCAAGCCTCTTCCCCAGGCTGAACTGAATGATTCAGTGCTTGATTCGTGTCTTTCAAACAAAGCAGTAGAGGTTTTGGCATCGAAATTACAAGGCAAAAATCTTGTTGATCACACTGTTAAAGTATCATATTTCAGAAATCGTGAGCAGCTTTTATTGACCTTCTTTTCAGAAGACAGACAAATTGTTTACTCCCATGACATCCCAGTGTACCTTACTATTGTCCTGCTGAATGGATACTCTTTTAGGAAAGTTCAAAACGCAGTCTAAAATGTGTTCTTTTACATAATGGCAATGTTTATGGAGCAGTACCTGTCAGTCACTCTTTGTATTTGTGGCAAGAATTTGATGATATAAGAATCGTCATAGACTTGTTAAAGTATCACGAGCACAGTTGAATCATTTGAGTAGAAGATGGTCAACTTTCTTCTTGGACAAAAGAAAGATTTTATCAAGTTTCCAAGTTTCCTCTGTTTGTGGGACATCCAGGTGCAAGACAGATATTTGGTCCAGAAGGACTGACCTATTCGTGACACCCTTGAAGCAGGCATGCTAAATATCATAAAAGACCCAATTGTTAACGAGATAAGATCATCTTTCCTGCTCTTCACACCAAATTAGATTTGATGAAGCAATTTGTCAAGTTACTGGAAACCGAAGGTGAATGCTTCCAACGCATCATCACAGGTTTACCAGGTTATCATTTGAGAAGATCAAAGCAGGCGTTTATAATGGCCCAAAGATTCAAACCCTAATTCACGATGATCAGTTTGTTCCTAAGCTGACCGCTTTAGAAAAGGCAGCATGGTTGTCCTTCGGGGCGGTCGTTCAGAACTTCCTTGGAAACAAAAAGGTAGAGAACTAAAGTGAACCTGAGAACAGAATGCTCCTCGCTTTTCGTGATATCTGGTGGAACATGAGCATTAAGCTTCATTTTTTGAACAGCCATCTTGATACATTCCCTGACAACCTGGGGACTGTGAGTGACGAACAAGGAGAACGATTCCATCAAGATCTAAATATCATGGAAGAAGCCCACCAAGCTCGCTGGGACAAAAGTATGATAGCTGACTTCTGCTGGTGTATTGGACGAGATTACCCAAATGAAGTGTACAAACGCAAAAGTTACAAACGCAAATTCCTGCCAAGCTTCCATCAGCTGTGGTGATGTACTGAAGGATTCTCATCTTACTTTAGGATAGAGACTGATGTTTTCTAAGAAACGCAATCAGAAGATATGACACAACCAACAATAGTGTAATTTACTATATAATCACATTGAAAAATGTTCTGTTTCTTTTGCCTTAATAAATATATATAAGTGACTTTCATGCCGTTTTAAGATTCAAGTGAACAAAAGAATTGTAACCGATATTGCAATTTTCTCTGAAAACGGAAACTAAAAAAAATTAGTAAAATTGTTAAATTGCATAAAATCTGTAGCTTGGAGGCAAAAATCGACTTCAGATTTGAAATCTACACACTCAAATTAACTATAAAAAAGTCTTTTTTATTAATGCAACGAAATGAGTGTTCCCCGGTGTAATATCTGTCTTGACTGATTTAACGATATTAGTTTGCTGGGCTACATTTTCTTATGGGTTGAAATATGAGATAGACCAGCTGCTTCTCTGTCCAATTTTTCATAAACTACACATTACAGTTTAATAATTCATATTACATTTGTAAGTCGTGCACAAGAGGCTTCTTGTCTACCTTTTTCTTTCTTTGTGCTTTGTTAGGACTTTTTTTGTTTGATATACCGTACTCCATGCTAAAAGATCAAAGAAAGGCCACTTATTTTACATATTCCACTTCTCTTATTATTTGCAAATTAACAAAATAGCTCTATACACCTTTGAGCTGGTTTTATTAAACTTACCGTCATAAGAGATTGTACAGTTTTCACATTTTTTTTTTCCAATACCGATGAGTATAATTCCATCATTAGCTAAAATATAATTATAGAATATGATTTTTACATAAAAGTAACATACATGTACTTGAAAATATAGCATAAATACCAAAGTTACTCCTCTTTACCTTTGTACCATAGTGATGTATAATTATTCAATTTATGAAAAAACATATTTTCTGATTAGGTATTTCAATGGTGTTGTTAACAGTTTATGTCATTTCATTACAGTCTGATCAGTTTCTGACAAAACCAATGTTAAATAAACCAAAATGTGTGAAAAGGTTATATAGCAGTAATTACCGTTGATGGTTTTTTTAAACCTTTGTGTAAACTCTTGGTAGTCAGAATACTTGAAGACTGTTGGTGTAAAACATCTGTTAATACTTTTAACTCCAGTTCATTTAATCTCTCTTGCTTTGAAGCTGTTATGGCATCCAATGTGAGTCTTGTAGAAAAAATCCTTGGACGGACCGTTCTTCTTGTCTGAAATACACATAAGGAAAATTGGAATAAGAATATTTGTTTTTTTAATGGAACAATTGTATTTAATATCAAGAAAAATAAGTAAAAAATCCCAGTAAAAATTACGATAGGAAGGCAAGAAGCAAGGCTATTGACAAATACTATTTAATGCTTTTATGGCTCTGTTACAGATCTAGGCTGTTTTAATTACATTATACGAAAGATGATATCAAAAATGTTGCTCTTACCAGAAAATTGAATGATAGCACTGTAGGGAAAATGATATGCCATCTGCGTTGGTTAAAGCATAGCCAACACACACACATACACACACACACACACACACACACACACACACATAGAGTGGTTGAGGGAGAGAAAGGCAATGAAAGTTGTCTTTCACTTTTCTTTGCTGTGAACAAAAATTGTCCTTTACTTAGTACACTAAAAATCCCCAAAATTCAGGTTGTTGTAACTTTTTGCTAACAACATTAAACACAGGTGGCGCATTTTAAAAGTCAAAAGTGGCCATCAGATGAGGTTACCAGTTGTCTACATTTAATATTTCACATGGTTTTACATGGTCAATGAGTATACGCAGGAAGAGACAAGAGTTTAAAAGCTTAAGACAAGAAAGACTAGGAGGTAAAAGAAATATGAAAAAAATCCTTAACAATTTTTAACAAAATCCACAAAAAGGTTTTTTTGACCGACAATTCCCATTTTTCAACTTAAATGCAAAGCCATGTTTTACAATTAGTACGAAGTAAAGCGTATTTTATATTTATAGCTAAACATTTTACTAAGTTTTCTTTAGTCCTATTTGCAATGGAAAGAACTCAGCATCTGAAATTCCATTGAAATTAATTTCTTTTTTAAAAGGTTATGGAGCAAATGTCACCTTCAGGCATTTCGCTGGCCACTTCTTCCCATCATTGTCCCTACCCAACATATGAAGGTAGAATTAAGCTCCTTTATGTATGAATATGTTCCTTTTCATTTATTTCAGGCCATAAAAGATGGAATTGAGGAACGGTTTAGAACAAATTTAACTTACTTTACCTCTCATTGGCTATTATATTAGTAATGAATTCTCTTTAGATTTTCTACCAGAGGACAACTAATTTATTAGGATGAATGCTGACACAGTTGGTTGGTATCCAAAAGGATGGGTAGGGGGGGGGAAGAAAGAAGGGGGAAGGAAAGAGAAATAAAATAGACGAAATTGGAGAGACTTTTTAAGAGAATAAAATTCTTTTCTGTCATGAGTCATTCCTGTAGATTTTAAATCTAAATCCTAAAAATACATATAAAAGAGAATATCATATTAAAAATATTCAAAGAGGACTATCCTTAGATGTGTTTTGAAGGGAAACAACAATTTTAGGGAAAAGGGTTAGAGCTGAAAAGATAAAGTGCAAGTTAGAAAAAAAGTGTTGATACTGATCAACAGTATTGCAATAACAATAAAGCTTAACAATGCTATAACATTTTAACAAATCATAGTGCCTTAAAAGAAACTGCTTTCAGAATTTATAACCATGTATCCTTCACAGCAAATTTCATCTTTGGCAAAGCTACATGAAATAAGCTGGCAAGATATTTAGAACGCAAGTACTAACATACTATATTTTACGCCAACAAGGGAGTTATATTTATTGAAGATTTAACAAATATTTGCTGAGGAATTATTCAGACCGCTTCTTCGTAAGGAAAGATGTGCTTATTGACTTGTTGCAATGGAAAAGTGGGTTCTTCTGCGTTCTTGAAAACGGAATAGGTTTGCTAACATGAGAAGTATTTTGATAAAAGTGTTTCCAAAACAAACTCCATTCTTGTTTGCTCAGTTCAGAAACCTCTCTAACTAATACTCTGAAGTCATGAGTAAATCAATCAATATGTGCTGGAGGGACATGCACCATGACATTTTGCAGCAAAGATCGGTACAAATAGCTTTGCCTGATCTGGATGCAATGATCTTTTTAGCAACAGAAGATTTTTCAGGGTTTTAAGCACTTATTTTTAACTCGTTAGAATTAGTACCAGGTCGACCTGTTGCCTTGGTCGAGTAAATCAAAATATTAATCTAGTTACACGATTACCAATAAAAACAATAAAATAAGTGATACTGTTAACACTAGAAAAATAAATCACCAAGTAATAGGTATAAAGCTGGAACTAGTAAATTCAACTGGTTCAATCTGATAACGTTTAATTGTTTTAGATATTTCTAGTGTCACTGATATTAATTTTTATCATCTTAAATATTGTTTTTGAGTTACGATAGTTAGTCTTAAATTTGGATTCCCCGAGAGTGAATTTCTGCCTTTACTAATAGTATATTAACCTCAGTACAATATCTACCTCAACAATATTTCCTTTCAGGTAACATTCTTGGCTTCTTTGTATTACATAGATTGTCCATGCAGGTTGTGAACCAGGAAAAAAGTATTTTACGCACCTCTGTTATATACTCTATCTTTTTCGCACCTTATCTGTTTATGACTAAAACCTGCAAAGAGATTTCAGTATACAAAATAGACACATACCTGTTGATAAAGGTGATTAAATTTCTTATTAAAGCAGTGGGACATTGTAAATTCTTTTTCACCAATAAGGTTTTGTACGTTACACTGTGCAGATGCAATTCTCTTAGTCTCTTCACTAAGCAGGATTCCACGTTTCATTCTATATTTCTGATCTTCCCAATTTTTGTATGATATAGAAACCACATCAGTTAATCCAGTTTTTCTTTTTCTTAAGGAAATCAGCAAATTGTTTGGGCTTCCCAAATGTTGTACCCATTGGCATTTGTTTAACAGATCCCCACCAATAAGGTTTCTACGACGTCCAGCAATCAAACTGTGGGATAGGAGATCAAAGAGTAGCAGGGCAAAAACTAATACATCCATAGAAATGCTGCTTGTCTAGGATTGCACGATGTTGCGGACAGTATTCTGTTGATAACTGTACTTGCTAGTTATCTGAAAACAGAAACATGTGAAGTAACTTTACAAAAACAATTAATTTGTGCCCTCATATAAATCAGGACTGCAGTTCAACTGATAGCAAAACAATATAGTTGATAAGTTTAATTTAAAACAGAACCCAAGTTTAATTCAAGATGCTCTGTTCTACAAAAGGCTACAACAAGCCCCCAAATATCTTTTAACTTCCTGCTATTCCTTGTATAAATGTTTAACTTATCAATGTGCCCAGAATCATGATTGTTTTTAAACTGAGTTGTTCATTATGATATAATTTGTTAATGTCAGTTTCTATAGTCTTCAGTGGTATCATAATGGCCCAACACCAGGTTTTGATGTCACATATTTAGTTGTATAATATCAAATTTATTCTAATTACCCATACATTGTTTTGTTTTGTCACTCTTGCATAAAACTGATTTATTCATTTGTAAAAAATAGATAAGAACATTTTTTCAGGTTGCACATGTACATGCTTGCCTACTTTACACATATCTAAAATGTAGGCTCTTCACATCAAACAAATACCTTTCTTGCTCACTTTTCACCAGGAAAAATATGTTTTTATTAGTGTCCCGGTCGGTTTTATTAGGTTTTGACTAAATGAAGACAATAAGTTAAATTCATTTTAACACTGTGTGAAATTTTTCATATACCCTTTCATTCTGTTGTCCCCCAACTGACAATATAATAACCGCATATTTAGACCTTTGACCTTAGAACTTACTTCTTTCCATTCGATATCGCACATTGAGCCACTTATCTCCGCTAAAGATCTCTGCCTCACGCTAGTGTCTTAGCATCTCTCCAAGTCTTCCTTTCCTTCCTCAAATCATTGTGCATAGTGCGCCTCCATCTCATTTTTGACTTTCCTCTTTCTCTCTTCTGACCTCTAGGCATCCATTCTGTTGCCACTTTTGTTATTCGTCCTTCGACCATTCTACAGATATGACCCATCAACGTTACTCTGTCATTTTGAGGACAGCTTTAATAGCTTTTATTTCAGTCCTTCTTTTCACTTGTTCACTTGACACGTGGTCCATGTATGATCGTTATCAGGCTTTCAACTTTCTGTATTTCCAGACATTGTTTATTTTGGCAAAAGTTCCGCTGGCCTCCTATACTAACTCTAATTTCTCCCTTCTTTTGCCTTCTTTACTTATGATGCTTCCCAAATTCAGAAATTTTTCCACTTTATCGTTTTCATTTTCATCCAGGGTGATTCTTTATATGCAGTTTTTATTTCTTCCAAATTTCAGCATCTTACAGTTCGAAGCATTGATACACAATCCCATCTTCTTCATCACAGGTTGTACCTCTTTTGTAATCCCTTGCAACATACTGTCACTTAAATCCAATAGAGCAATGTCTTCAGCAGAGTCCAAATAAAAAATTCTCATGACACCAATATTAACTCCACAACCTTCGATCTCCGTTTACAATATTTAGAGGAACAGAATAAATGATATTTTTCAAAACAAAATTTTTCACAGCATTGTAAAGAAAAGCACTATTAATATATAGATATATAGATATATGTATAGATATATAGATATATATAGATATATATATACATATATAGATATATAGATATATACACATATGTACTTACTATGGATATCGATCTAAAATAAAACAGTATTGCACATCGCTTTAATAATAGTACTTGGCAAAATAAAAAAATTACAGTTCTTACAAAATTCAAACTACAAAATGGCCTAAGAATGTAGCTAGAAATAAATAACCAAGAAGACAATCAATTCCAAACTAAAACAACCACAAAAATACAGGAGCTCGAATAGCTAAAATCTGAATATGTATATGTCAAAATTGCTGTTGCATGTTCTGGTTAACTAACAACTCCAACTTTTTTTCCATTTCACTTATTTTAATTTTAGAATCACAATAAATTTTCAAAGTGAAAATATGCTGATTAAAGTTCATTTCTTCTCACCTTAGAATTTACAGCGAAGCTCCTGGGATTGAATTTTTATTATTGACCCATATAATATAGCTTATCTTTCCTATATCACTGCCAAACGTCATTTTAACTGCATATATACAGTTTGCTTACCCTTTCAATCTTAATCCAAGCAAACACATTTTTTAATTTTCTCAATAAATAATAGCTGCTGTTTAGCAGTAAATCTCTTAAATCCTTAAATGTGCCTCGTGACAGCTGAACAAATTCATTTCCTGCGAAAAGTTAAAAATCTTCACAAACACACTGAATGCACCCAAAAGTAACGTTTAACGTTTTTCTGATTCATTTACTTTGACTATTTAGGTGAGACTATTTCCATTTTTCATTTATTCAGCTGTGATTGCTCATCTGATGTAAAACCCTTATTATTTAATTTGTATATTAGTTAGTTTGAAGGTTGAATAGTTAACTATATTATTCTTAATCGTAGGACACCCCTTATCGGGGAAAAATAGCTGCTAAAATTTCTTTGTTAGATTATGCGGAACAATAATAAGGGCACAATTGTTTTTTACTTCACCGTTGTCTTGCCCCTTAAAAGTGTCCATTACAACAAGACCCGTCTGCTCATCTAGGTAGTTGTTGGATTCTCGAACCTTTTTGAAATGGGGAAAAACGATCTTGCTAAAAAAGCTGAGAGACTTTTGTTTTTAGAAAATGTTGCATCAAAACTGTCTGGAAAAGTATACTTAGGTAAACATCTTTTAGTTCCCCCCTAACAGATCACTTGAATGGGAAGAAATTCTCCTGACATAGAAATGGCGAAAGTTGCAGTTACCTGTCGCTTCTCATCAATGCCTTTAATCGGAATGGTTTTCACACCTTTAATGTCAAAAGTGTATTTGCCAGGACTTATGTAATACAGTGGTGTTTGAATTGAGTTGATTATTAGTTATTTAGCAATATCATGTTCAAAAATTACACTAGAAATCTTCTTTTCGAAAGTTAATTTTTTTTTTAATAGAAATTGTTTAGATGGATCTATTTTTCCAGGGGTGCCTTTCTTCTTTGTCCATTTCATTGACTTGATAACTCCTCGTGCCCAATCTTCGCTTAACTGTAAACAGCCCCTATTTTCTTTTAAAAGTGTCTATTTGACCTCACCACTACATTGCCGGTAGCCATTACAATGCGGCGGCTTACCGTAGTTCCAGCAGCCCGTGTTCCAATCATAACGATCTTTATCTTTTCATAAACTCGTCTGAAACTATGTTTGGTCGCCCTTTCTCTTTGAAAATTGTATTTCCATCCTTTTTCTTCTCCATTTTGAATTTCAAGTCGTTGATGGTAGTTCTAACGAAAGTGTACTTTGGATAAACTTTATTGTTGCCTTGGTTCCATGAGGTAGTGCATATTTCGCAGCTTCTCTTTTGATCGTTTCTGGGACAGTTTTGTTATAATGCTTTTTCTGACTTGTGTTGATTTTTTTATCTCATTTTCAACCATCATTAGTTCTGATTGTGAAATGTCAGGAGTTGCACTTGCAACAAGTACTTGGGCATCAGTCTTCTTCCGACCCTTTAAAAAGATACGAATATCTTTCACTTTCGCCATTGTTGTTAAATTGTTTTTTCCTTAACGTGAACAAATGTGAAATGAAATCTGCACAAGAAAACCTACAACAAGACAGATTCAAATTCGAATTTCGAATTCTCTGCTTATTCGAATTCAAACATCAGAAAAATATTTTAACAAACAAGACAGGAAGCTTTATAAGATTTTGTTTTTGTATTTCGTAATTGAGAAAGAGTATGCTTACTCATTCACTACAAATATTTCTTCAAGGGGATACCATGTATACAAACATACTTCTTGGAAAAATGCTAAAGTGGGACAAAAAGTTACCGTCGAGATGGAAACAAAAAAAGTCGATCCATATGCATGTGTCATTAGAATTAAGAATCGATTCTTCGATAGCCTCATAACCGTATAGTATATCCCCCGTGAAATATCACGACATGTTCACTTCTTTACAAGACCTAAGGCGGTAAGGTTATTGGTCATGTTGACCTATAGAACGTCGTCCATACCATCAGGAGGCTTAGAAATACCGCTACAACTTACGTTCACGTGCGACGATAAATTAACACTAGATTTGATGAATCGGTTTTTGACGAGCCTTTATGATTGGAACTATACTGGATTTGTTGAAGATAACAATGATGAAGATGCTGAAAAAGAAGGGAGTGACTCGGATACTGATTTTATTATAAACACTATAGGCAATGATAAAAACAACAATAATGGTGATGCAAATAACCATGACATACTTGTTTTAGATTAGCTGTTAGCAATATTATACCTTCGTTGTAATATTAATATTAATATTAAATAAAAAATACTTTTTGCTCTGTGATATCCAAAGTCCTTTTAATGTTAATAATTCGTAGAGGAAAAATGACGAATTTGAAAAATTAAATTTTTTAAATGCTTACCTTGCTCCGCTATATCCTGACCGGGTAGCGGGTTTCTGCCGAATCTTCCGCTCGACCAGACTCCACCACCTGCTCCTGTCGTTAGTGTCCTCTCTCCAGGTCAAGCCAGCGAAGGTCAGTTTTCACTGTATACTTCCATCTTTGCTTTGGTCTGCCTCTCCTTCTATTTCCTTCAACTCTCATTTGGCATACCATCTTGATGTCTTACTCTGCTTTTCGGCGACAAACATGGCGAATGGAGGGAGTTAACTGGAGTATTCTGCGACAGAAAAATGCCTCCCAAGCTCAAAGTGCAAACCATTCCATCCTCCTTTTTCTCATCAGATCTTTTACTGGCATCACCCCTGCTTCTGTTGTTATTGTCTCATTCCTCCTGTGCTCCTCTAAACTTTTTCCAAGGCAGTATCTGAGCATGCGCATTTTACAGGAGCTGATCTTATCCGCCTGAGTACCCGTAATAGGCCAAGTTTCATTTCCGTAGATCAGGGCTGGTTTCACTGCTGTTTTATAAATTACCACTTTGAGCCTGGGAGGCATTTTTCTGTCGCAGAGTACTCCAGTTAACTCTCTCCATTCGTTCCACGCTTTAGAAATGCGCAGTTCGACTTCCCTTTGGCAGCCTCCCTCCTGTTGAATCGTGGTGCCAAGGTATTTGAACTGGTGACATTTCGGTAGCTTGGCTCTTGCGTTCGAGTTGTATTCATTCATCATGATGTCTCCTGTCTCTCCAACTGGTGGCAAATACTC
>RDPX01000203.1:775735-790259 GCA_003991215.1 Morbakka virulenta
GGACATTAAAGGTAAAAATATTTGCTCAAGACATTATCCTACTCTAGAATATTTTCCAAAGTGACAGGGCTTTAAAATGAGACCTAGTGAGCACCAGCTGTTTCTTGATATCTCGTTAAATACCAAGCATGAGATACAGTATCAGCTACCCGTCATTGTTCCTTGACTCTCCATATCTTTTGATGACAATTTTGATGGAGACATACGACGTCACACATCCAGGGAAGGAAGACAAGGGAATCTCATCCATCTTGCACTTGTGTTCTGAGGATACTCTTCTTTAAAAAGCTCGTGCAAACTGAAAAAAAGTATTATTGAAAAGCATATTTTTATCCAAAGTCTTTTAAAACAAAAGGAATTGAATACAAATTAAAACCAAACTTCCCTCCATGCCATCTCTCGTATCCCTGTCTACTGCTTCCCACATGTCCGTTCAGATCTCCTGCCAGGAAAAGTTCCTCCTCTATGCGAATGTTGTCAGTTGGCATTGCAAGTTCTGCCCAGAATCTCTCTTTCTCTTCCTCATCACAGCCTTGTTGTGGGGCATATGCTAATAAGATGTTGTAGGTTTTCTGGGGGGGTCATCAACTTCATACTGATGATCCTGTCAGATTTTTTATTTACTTCTATGACCTTGTCTTGCCATTCTTCCCTCAGGCATATCGCAACTCCATTCCATGGTCTTGTCCCTCCACTATCACTCCTTCTCCAATGTTTCTTGCCTTTCCTCCAGTTTTCCCTCTAGTCCATCGCGTCTCTTGTAGGCACAGTATGTTCAGTTTGCGCCGAGTCATCATGTCTGCAATCTCTCTACTCTTCGCTGTTAGCGTTCCGATGTTTAGGGTTGCTATCCTGATCTTTGTTAGCCTCGCTTACTTATTTCTCACAGCGTCAAGACCAGTGTTCCGCTGCGCATCGCTTAACACGCGGGATGCCCTAGCATTGTCTGGCTGTCTTCGGTTTTCAGGCATAATTTAGTTTGGGGCATATGATTTTTACCGGCCGAATGCTCTTCCTGTCGCCGAACCCTCTGTATTTATCCAGGCTTGGGACTGGCTGAGGGATGCGCTGGCTTGCTCATCCCCCAGGCGACATTATTAAATTTTTCAAAATAACAAATGAATAAATATATTCATTTTTGGGTGTTTCAAGAATGACTAAGGCAGAGTAGATCATTCAACGTCATTCCACTGAGAAGAGCAATATTTGAAAACTCTACTAGTGTAAGTATCATTAATTTCAAGGACATTACTATTGTTATTATTTTTAAGCCCAACAACATCACATAGGCTAACATAGTTTTGGCGGAATACAAACACCTAACAGTTAATATAAGTCACTTTAACAGCCACTGTTTCTATGAGGAAACCAACACTTTGGGGAAAGCCATCAACATAAAGGCAAACCAAGGGAACGAGCAACTTTTCTACAACCGTAATATTAGAGGTACCTTTGGGTAAGCAAGATGACAATGCTACTAATAAGCGGACCTTTTCCACAGAACCCATCGAGAAGGTTTGCCTTCAGTGGAAATATGGTACTGGCAAACTTACAAAATAACAAACACCAAACCTTTATCCTTACAGTACTAGCTTTGCGATGTATTGAGCAAATATTCAGGAAGCAAAGTAAAGATGCTTTCTGAGTTGTTTCTGATAGGAAATTTAATGTATGCCACCAGTAAGATGCTCCTAGTAAGGTGCTATGCTTTTATTTTCAGAATACAGTAATCTAAAATGCCATGGCAATATGTACCAGCATATTGATAAAAAATCTAATGCCTAGAAGTCCTTTTAACACTGACTACACCAATAATGATGGTCCAAAGATAGCCAAATCTAGCAGAATTCTAATTTTCCGGCTTTGAGTTATTTTTCTAATTTGAGAAAATGTGGTTTCCCACATCAAGTGCTGTTTGAAAGGCAAGTCATCTATTTGGTTTAAGCTGGTCAGTTGACATAGGCCTTCTGAAATTCCATTACCTCTAAAGCTTCAGGTTCTAGGTGTTACTCCTTGTTTCTTATGTGTCGAATTTTGGAGTCAACGTAGCTAGGCATAAGTACCTACATTATAGTTACATAAGTTACATATGCTTCTGCGGACTTTTTTGTAGAGGAAATTACCCTAAACCTTTGGTTTGGAAGCTACCCTGCAAGGCAGTAAATGTCTATTTTGCGAGCCACCGATATTTGTCCTCAGCGGAGATTCATTGACGTAGCAGAGTTGAAAATCAAGCACATTACCATTACCTATCTGTAGGAAGATATATTTATGTTGCTTCTTTGAAAAGGGCACACCAAACCTTAATGTTAGTTTTATTTTAACGAAATTGTACAGAAAAAATATCACTTATAATAAACTTCATTGAGTAACTGTCATAAGAAAAAATATGAGCTTTAATCTGTTTTTGAGTAAGTATTCAAAAAAAATTAGGAATAAAACAAATTACTTGTGAGCGGTATGGAATTAATCCTCCAAGCATGAAGAAAAGCAAAGATAAAGTTTTGTAATCAGAATCCAAACTTGACACCTTTGGACTGCCACATCATAATACTTGTAGTTAGTGCAGTTCCTGTTCTCTAAATGCATATTGTCGTTTTAGGTCAGGAAGATGATTCTTTCTATGCACAAGAATATGACTCAGCAAAAAGATGTAAAAGCAACATAGAGGAAAAGAAAAACATCAAAATAGAGGATACTGAACTTTCTTGGAAATCTTTACGTTACGTTTTAATGAATTCTATCACAGTTTTGGGACGTTATTTGAATTCAGCGCTTCGTCCACCATTGCTCTTAATACGAGACAAAAATCTTTCAAGACAAAGTAATTGGCAGTGAGCCTCAGAGAGATAATAAATCAGCCAAAAACAAGGAACAATTTTGACTGATATATCCAGACGTAGTAACTCTGACCTAAAAATTACATCTTACGTACAATAGAACCTTTTACCCAACATTTAAATTGGTAAATATCTTTCTTTTAACCCTAAAGAGGTATTAAGGAAACATTTACAGAAAGTGCTCTCCAACAGAGTAGGAAGGATATCGTAAGGTTATAAAACCCATTATCAAATACATTTAATGTGATATATTCTGATAACCTGCTTTGAAAAAAATTACAACCATGTATTATTTGAAAGATGGGCACGTACGTCTATGAATCGTGTCTACGGATGAAAGTAAAGAAGAAACTGTCGTAAACGTTAAGGTTAATAAGAATACTGCAGCAATAGAAAATAGACAACAAATGCTTTTACCCGAAATCATGAAAAAAATGCTTTCTACATTTCTAAGCATCACTAAATGTCTCTTACATATGAAGCTTAGATTGTAGAATTTAACATTCCACTAAGGAATCACACAGACAAATCAACAGGAAAAGGGGGGGGGGGAAGTTTAAATTTTAAACAGAATGAGATATTTAATTCTTAAAGAAGTGTACAGAATAAGCTGTTTTCTAAACGTAATGTTAATCTTTGTAGGTTAAATAAAGCTAAAATAAATTTCAAAGCTGTCGTGGTTTCATACGCAAGAGGGTATTGATATTTTTGCCATTTGTAGTCAGAATTTATTCCTACTTAAATCAAAAAGTTTGTACAAAGACGTTCGTGCTGTTAGGGGAAAATTTCATGGCTGAGAAAAAAGAAATTCAAACTCTGATTAGATATAAAAGTAGTAAATTTTGAGAGACATTTCAGTGTCTTGGTTAATAAAGATGCTGAGAATAGCAATGTCCTAAATTTTTGTCAAAGGTTTAACTCTTGAACCGCTTTTAAATTCAACCAGATATTAAAACAAAATGAGTTTTTTCTTGAACCCTATCTTTTAATGCTTGTATAAAACGAAACAATATATGTTACGAATGTTTGAGCTTCCAGGCTCAATAAACTACACAAGATAGGAGAAATTAAATTTTGGTCGAGGCATCCAGCTCTTGAAAGTAAATTTGAGAAAATCCCAAAAACATGAAAATGACCTATGAAATTTTGGTACGGTCCTTAACTACGCAATGGCCATCAAAACGTTATCCAAATGCAATAAAAGATGCATATATTTATATTTATAAGATCCTCTTGGATGTACATTGGGTACAAGAGTACATCAGTCTACTTGAATGACTTAGATTACTTAATGTTCTGAGTTTAGGTCAGATAAAAGAGCTCAAACAGTTGGCCGCAATTAAAAAACAACTCACTAAACTTTGATATTAAAAACTCAGCTTGACTCTCAGATACTAGTAGCAAGATACAATCTAAAATAAAGCAATTTACAGCTTTTAAAAAGGATCAAAAGTGATACAATGACCACAGATGGCTGATACTAAAAAGCTATTCAGAATAACAAATTTGAAAAATTGATAATTATCATAAACCAAAAACCGACGAGCATATATGAGTAATTTGCAAGTAATACAGAAGATATTAAAGACTTAGCATCTTTCGACAATTTTTAACTAAAGCGAGTTCTTCTGATTAAGTCAAGAATGAAATATCAGAGACTTTAATAAAAATACAAAAAACAACGGAGAAACGAATACAAAAATACATCGATATCAGCTTACAAACAAGTTTTGATATCCTGCTGGAAAGTATTTTATACATATTGTCATAGACTTTATATTCTTCAAATTTTATTGATGGGTAATGAAGAAATACTTGTAACTTTCGTTATTTCCTGCTTTCAGATTTTATCTGGGATAAAAATGTCATTACCTATCCCCTGCAGAGTTTAAGTACCTCCTTGCAGAAATTAGGCACCCTCTTACTTTACTGAGTTTTATTTCTTTGAAATAAAACTCAATAAAGTAGCAAATATCTTCATATGATTTTTATTCATCACTGTCTGTACTCTTAATTCCTAAAACAATCGAAAACATTGTAAGAATATTCGAGAGTTTATTTTTGATGCTCTAAAAATACAAGTGGAAAGACTATACCCCTCTAGCTTGAGAATATGAAAGAACATTTAAATGTTCATATATCTTTTTAGATAGCTTCAGCTTCAGCTTCATCAGCTTCTTCCTTGCATTTTAAAAGTACTGTTGGTGTAGAAGATCAAGTTGAAATCAGAAATTACAAGACAAAAAGTAATTAAAAATCAAAAAGTGCTAGTCCTCTATTTTCACTACATATTGTTTGTATCATTGTCTGTTTTTGAACTTGCGTGATCTCCATTGCATCTGTCAATGATTTAGTGGTGGAAATCATTATGTGATTTGTTTAGAACACAAAGGTTTTCGCATTTCCTACTTTGAAAAAAGAGTATGAGGAAAGATCTAATCTAAATGTAACTAATTAACTTTATAGTTGAATATGTTCTAAAGACAGAGATATGAGCATTTTATGTATTCTAAACATTACTACGACCATCATTGCAAAAAAAAATTCAAAAACATCTGGAAAAGCAGATTAGGAAAAGATTTGAGCCTCCAGTTATTTCGAAACATCTGATTTTTCAATTACTTTGTGAAAAGCTGATTTGATTACACCCATTAAAAGACTCTAAATGTACTTTCCAACATTTCATGCGAAGATAAGGGTAAAAACAAAATAGTACGGAAACTGAACACAGTGACAACTATCATTATTATTATACTAAAAACCGTCTGTTTTAGTGCTCTGCGCCAAATTAGACTACACATCAACATGTAATGTTCAAACTGACCAACCAAAAGAAAAAACCTAACAGCAGTTTTATACACTATTGAGAAATACAGGGTTGAAAAATGTGAAAAAACCATGGGGAACACAAAAACTGTGCTTTATGACGAAGATATTTATCCAGATGTAAACTGCAAGTAAGAAACATGATCGTATGTGGATATAAGATCTGTAATATAGGGCTTTCGTAAAATCATTTTGTTTTGCTTTTACAGTAGCATATTTACTGTAATGTATATATGCATAAGTCACTTTATTTAAGTCTTCAAAGAAGGCTTGCTTCTGATAGCAAACATATTTTAACAAGCGTTTTTAAAAGATTTGTCACTGCAAACCAATGTTGGTGGAGAGAAGACTAGTTTTTAGTGTGTGACTATTTTGTAAAGGCAAGAATCATGGTAAGATTCTCTGATGTAACATTAGTTTGTATATCAATGATAATTCTTGATGAAACTTTTTCAGTTTTGTTGTGGATGACGATTATTTAAAAAGTCATTGCGATAGTAATTGTGACAGTCAATTGGGATGAACTGAAAGAAATAATTCCTCCTCAATTTCAGAAATAAACTAAAGTTTTAAACAGGCTGGAAGATTTAGCAACAGTCAAAATGAAACTGGCTTTTAATACTGAGGCTTTGCAAATATATTAAAATAAGGCTTAAACATAATAAATATAACACTAAAAGATGGTTAAATTTAGAACTAGTGTTTGGAATTGGTCTTTTATTTGCATGTTACTGATGACATACGTAAAATCTTCATATTATTGTCCATCTACTTTCTTACCTTGTTTTAAAGAATCTTAATTTAGGGAAACAAACACCACTGCTTATATATGCCTTTCTTATTGTCCCAATTTCGAAGATATTTCAGTGCGCGTTTTACACCCTTTTTCTTTAATTGCACTACATTGATTGAATTAATAATTCCAAACATCAAAATGACAAAAAGAGTGAAAGAGGAAACAAAAGGAAAACAAATTTTTACCATTTCATTGACAGACTAGTCAGATATAGATATAGATATAGATATAGATATAGATATAGATATAGATATAGATATAGATATAGATATAGATATAGATATAGATATAGATATAGATATAGATATAGATATAGATATAGATATAGATAAAGATATAGATATAGATATAGATATAGATAGAGATAGAGATAGAGATAGAGATAGATAGAGATAGATAGAAATAGAGATATAGATATAGATATAGATAATGATAGAGATATAGATAAAGATAAAGATATCGATATCGATATAGATATATATATAGATATAAATGATATAGATATAGATATAGATTATAGATATAGATATAGATATAGGTATAGATATAGATATATTGAATGATTGATAGATAATATTTATCGCTACCATATTTAATGTAATATAGATATATTAACAATAAGAATAAGTAAATTCAGAGTTCAATCAGAATTTTTTGCTTTGGTTGTCAAGCCAATCATGAGACCTTCAAGTACAAATAACAAATGCCGTAGCGTAATCAGAGGATGTTATGGTTCAGTTTCACCTGAGTCATCTTTTAAATGTATTGTTGTTGAATTGACTGTATTTCATGTTCCTCACACGACCCCATGTTTTAGTGATAAATCGGCTAACTTTAAAGTAAAACTAGTAGATCAGTCTTAAAAAATGATTTAATAATTCAGAGCTCTGTATGACAGTTCTCTTATTATACCACTGTCATACTGGGCTATGCTTACAGTTTTGACCTAATATCGACACATTGTAACATCCTTCTTAATATTTTGATTTTAGAGGATCTTAAATTTCTTGTTATGCAGTTGTCATGAAAGAATTTAATCTGACTATGACATGCATTAGTAATCAATCCAAATTAATATTCCTCTTTGACTCATAGGGAAATATGTGTATCGATTCACATCTGATATTGAGACATTGTTGGAATAATTTACATCTAAACACGTTCTGAGATTCCAAAGCGAAATAATTTTTTCCAATGTTAATTATAAGGAATTTCGTACCAACATGATACTATAAACATATGTTTCCTCTTAAATTCTGTTTGGTGAAGAGCCGCTCTTGTCAATGTCATGCCTTAAAAAGCACACAGAAAAGCACTAAAAATCTACATTTATTTTGCTTTTACAATGAGATTTTCAGCAGAATCCCATCCCTTTATCAAAATTTCAAGCAAAAAAAATAAATTGCATTTGTATGTAAACAGGAAATTTTCCTCGTTAAATCTAAGCGCATACTTACAAAGAAAAAACATTTAAATACCCTAATACAATGAATACACCCACATTTAATTGCACATTTTGACTTCAACAAGAAACGATTTATACAGATTTTAAGGAATAAATAACTAAATTTTATGTAAATTTAGTTTTCAGCCTACTCCACGCATACGACGTGATGATTCCTAAGCATATAACCAGCAAAGGATGAGAATGACAACAGATTACTACTCCCATTTGACTAGGCAACACCTTAATCTACTGTCAACATTAATCACTAAAAATTGTTGTTTGTGCGAAGTTAATAGTGGCTTGCAATGACAACAATATACAAATGATTCTACTACTGGCACAAGATAAACTTATAATACTAAGAGTTTCAATACAGTGCACATAATGGAATTTTCTTACCTGGTATACCTGAAGATGACGCGAAGTGTTTTCAAGTAACTTCATTAAAAATTTGCTGACGGAAAAAACCCTCTAGGATCCTATAAATATGTCATTTGTTATGAAAAGGTATATTTTCAATAAAAGAAGAATTTCAAAAATATCATGGAGAGGTATAAAAAAGTTCGCTGCCATAATCATTAAATACATAACAACTCAATGCGAAATCCTTACTGAAAAAACATTATAAAGTATGAAATTGGGCAGCCACCTCACAACTCCACTGCTAAAGTTTTTGTGAACTGTGTGACCTCAGCTATCACCCAAGCTTCTACCCTACAAAGATAATTAAGTGGTGATGTATAGCAATTTTTCACAATCTATTTACTTAGTGGGTAAAAGCACCCTAACCATTTTTTGAAAATTTAACAAACCCAACCCTTTTAAAATATTCCTTTATAACCTTCTCCCAAAAATGTTTCACTGATTATTAAGCCCAACCGTGCCTGATGACTTCGTAACTGTCCACAAAGCTTTATGGGATAAAAATAAGACTGATGAATGATTGGGAATTAAGTTTCCAAATTTCTTTGGCAGTTCTTTGTAGGCTCCAGAGTAAGTCCAACTTCAACAAGACAACAACAACAACACCTAATATGCCAAACCTCGGAAATTACTTTATTCACAAAATTCATCACTTCAGCTCCAAGTTAGACCTCGGTCTTTGGCCTTGGTCATAATAAAGGTAAAATATATTATCAGTAGCATCTTTTGAAAAACAAAAACATTCACACATATACATTTTCTATTCATTTTGGTGTGACCATTAAAATCTCACTAAAAAAACTCTATTTGAAAATGAAAAATTTGTAAACCACAATTGTAACAATATTTTAAGGGTAAAATTGAAGAGCATGGTTGTCTGGAAGGGAAATAAAAGTGCTACATTTGTTAGATGAAAGGAATAGTACTTTTGGGGGGCTTGGTCAAGAAAAGGGACTCAAAGCCATGCAAAGGTTATTATAGTAATGCATTTAACTAGAAATGCATGAAAACGTTAGATAGCCTTGAGTTCACCAACCTAAAAGCCTGAAGACGACAAAATAACAACAGTTACAAAATTTCACAGGCGTTTCTTTACTTCCCAGTATGCAAGGGTGAACTAGTATTGACGTTGCAAGATAGTGTAGTAGACAAAGAAGATGAAATGGAGTCGTTAGTACTCTTAAAATATAGAAAAAGTAAGTTTATCGTTTAAATTATTTTTTGCTAATATTATCAGATTTTTGAAAAATTCAGTTTGTTTTTTTAAGCCAAAGATATTGTTCTAAAACACAACAGATTCTTGCAATTTCAATTTTATTCGAAAGTTAAAAAAAAATAAAACAAAACTAGAAGCCAGGTCGTGTACAAAATTACATGTCTGCGGTGTGCATCGCGCTATGTTGATTGGACTAGCCAGCAAACCATAGACAGTTTCAAACAACATATGAAGCCATCCCAACCTGTGGGTAAATATGTAAGGAATTGTGATGTACTGAGCGAAATGAATGTGGACAACCACATGGAGATTTTGGAAGACTGCTTGCGGAGTACATTATTATTGGAAACACTTGAAGCCATCCATCAAGAACTGTTGGGGCCAGAAATCAACAAGAAGGAGGAGTTAAGAAGCCGGGAACTTACGATTAAGTTGTAGCCGAGTCCTCGGTCACTAACTCACTCTCCCTATTGGAACTATCATATTGGTATTTTTGTTTTTCACAGAAATTATTAGTGATGATGTTACATATGTGACGAAATCGATTCTTCACATTATGTCATGGTGTTTATATCAAAACTAAACCAATCCATGTAAATGTCTGGTATGAATAATTTGCCAACAAATCTAATACAAAAAAATACATAATTTTTATCAATAGTTACATACTGTCTTTTACATCACACGTGTTAGTACAACATGTAATTACATTTATCGTTCTTTGCAGGATAAGTACAGGAACTCAAAATGAACTTTGAATGTAATTTGTTGGTATCTTTCACACTCATTATTCAGTTTATTGTTTAGTTTGTCCCGTTTGTTTATGTAATCTTGTGTACCAGGCATACCTTTTATTCATCAGTAACAACGGCCTGGAGTATCTGGAATAGATGGGGCACGATTTACCACCACTAAATCTTTAACACGATGGATTTTTTTCTATTACATCTGATCTAAACCGCCAATAACTTTTGAAACGTCATTGCGTGTCAACACCAACGTCTTTCCTAGCACGTAACTGAACTCAAATGTTGACAACTTTATAGCGGGCGACGACTCTTGTAAAAGGACTTTGGCATTGCTCCTCACGGTGATCAGAATGAACGCGTACGCATTGACGAGCCTTTTGTTTTATTTGAACTTGCTGTTTTTTTACAAGGTACGAGGTCTATAACATATAAACTGCCTTTGGTATAGTGGTAAAACGTATGAATCTTTGCTTTCTCATGCACATCTCTCGTTACACTGACACCTAAATACATAGATAAAATAACAGTATTCTTTTTACCCGATATTTTTGTCCGCGTAAAACACAAGCAAATTTCACCATTCCAATGATATGCAAATTGTGTCGACTTTTCTTCTCAACCTCCCATTGGCTTTGTCTCCGTTGGAATTCCTTTTTGATCTAATGTCATTGTGGCTACTATTGTCAAACATTTTTCTGACGCCCATATGTACAGAGTTACCGACGTAAAATATTAATCCATTAAAATGTTGCACCCTGTGATTTTGTTGTTCATAAAAAACCCATCGACAAGGTACTTAGTATAGCCCTCGCTGCCGGTAACATAAATTTGAAGGGCTTCATCATCAACCATTTTCGACTTTTCTGTATATGGTAAAGTGCAGTAGGTATATGTAACGATAGCATCGCAGATTGATTGGTAAAGCAAGTCGTATTTTACAGGCTTTGACGGATTGTATGCTTGATAAAAATGCGCCCATAAATTGCAAGATTAGGGCTAGGATGTCTTCCAGCACATTTTTTCACCTTCTTTCTTGGATTTTTTTATTGAAAAATTAAATAAAGTGAAAAATAAACAAAGTTTCTATCAAGGTCAGTGTTACAACTAGTAGTGATGCCAAATTACTTTTAGACGAAAAGATTTTGCTTCAAAGATTCACTTGAGTCTATAAAGTTACAATGTGTATCCAAACCATTAACGACATAAAATAATTTCTTCAGAAAAGCATGAATGTTCACATAGGTGTTTTCAACTATAATCTGTATTAATTCATGGGAAATAAACTAGCTTACTCCTTCCATAGGGTTCCTGATACAACTTGTAGCACATGTCGGGCCACATGTTTTTGGAAAAATATTTCAAGCAGATAAATGTCAAGAGTTTCTATGATTTTGTTTCCAAACAGTTCCCCATCCTGCAACAATGGTTTTCTTTTTGTGGGAGTAATGATTTTTTGCGTATTTCTGCGCAGGCAAAGGATTGCAGTTTTCTAAGTTCAACATATTGTTAAGGTCGCAAAATTTTTTATCAGTTTCTGTATGTAATATTAAAGCTTTTTCAAGAATTAAATAAAATAGGAACGTAAAAACAAATACAACTGCAGCGATTTTCAAAATATACCTTGTCGTATTTCTACAAAACAGGTATCCCAAATTTTGTATCCTTAATATATCAACAATGAATATTAACAACTTGGTGAGTAAAACTAACAACTCTTACTCATGATTAGAAACGCCTCTGGTGCGATCAGGGAATGTTAATATATATTTCCAAGATACAGATGCACTCCAAAATTAACCAATGGAAAAAGAATAAAGATGGCCAACTGCTGTTTGAAACAAGTGAAGTAACAGCTACATAGGACAAACAATTTACCGATCTGCAAAATGATGAAAAGATAAGTCTCCTAAACTACCAGTAATAGATGGCAAAAGCACCACGATGTGTAAAGTAGATAAGGCTATTTAGGGTGTTAGATCAGGAATATTCCCCAAAAGGTAAAGAAACAAACTGCAATAAAGAAAGCGCTGATGACTTTTGAATCAAAGGAATCATTGTCCTGTAAAAGACTGTGCATGATACAGGCATAATTCTAAATGAAATAAATTGAGCCATATTCTTTAATTTTAATTATCTAGAAAGGCTCAGCATCTGTTATTCAATAAATACTGTATTCTTAATCTGATGAGTCCCATATCTAAGATTTTCCTAAGTGCGATACTGGTAAGAAGCAGTAGGAATATTAAATAAGAAATCAGTGAAGTTCAGAGTGCTGTTATCACTGCAAAAGGTACAAGGGGGAGAAGCTACATTATGGGGACAGTATGTGAAAGATGGTGTAAGCTGAAGATAGAGGGGGGGGATCTTCTGACATTTATAATACTGTGAGGGTATCAACATTGAAGGAACAAATCTCAATAACTTGCAATATGCTGATGACATTCCATTATTAACAGAAAGTGAAACTAAGCTACAGTGGAAAGTTAAAAAATAATAAATTCTGGTAAGCATTTCAGCATGGAGATAAAAGGAAAGAAACTAAAGGAATGTTCAAAATTAATGGTGTCATAAAACCTTCAGTATATTTTACAGTAGATAAAGACATGATTAAAAAGGTATTTAACTCTAATATCTGGGACAACCAATCACATATAATGGCAGATTTAACACTAAAATATTATGTCGTATTGGAATACCCAGAATAGATTTTATTAAGATAAACAAAGCACTATCATGAAAGAATGGAGTTACCAATTAGAAAAAGATTACTTAAAAGCTATTTGTTCTCTACTCTTACATATAGTTGTAACATACTGACATTGCCGAAAACATCAATAAGCAGCTTGGAAGCATTTAAACGGTAGTGCTACATATGGATGCTAAGAATACCATGAATATAAAAATACATTAATCTTAAAAAGGAAGCGAAGGTAGGACTTGTAAGATTAATTATAAATGACATAAAAAAAAAATATTGGTATACTTTGGTCATATTATTCAATCAAACTGATCCATGATGGCAATAGATAAATCGTTCTTTGAAGAAAATTGGATATAAATGGTTCATAAAATTTGATAACATCGGACGATGTTTGCTTATCAGGTTATGGCCCTAACAGCTCATCTTCCGTTCTAATTCAAAACTATGTCTCGTTGTGTAGATATCTATTTTTCTATTTCCTCGTATAACGGATCTCGCGGTTAAAATATATTTGCAATCTTGTTCAAATATGGTACCTCATACAAGTTACGCTCTGTCGGACATTAAAGGTAAAAATATTTGCTCAAGACATTATCCTACTCTAGAATATTTTCCAAAGTGACAGGGCTTTAAAATGAGACCTAGTGAGCACCAGCTGTTTCTTGATATCTCGTTAAATACCAAGCATGAGATACAGTATCAGCTACCCGTCATTGTTCCTTGACTCTCCATATCTTTTGATGACAATTTTGATGGAGACATACGACGTCACACATCCAGGGAAGGAAGACAAGGGAATCTCATCCATCTTGCACTTGTGTTCTGAGGATACTCTTCTTTAAAAAGCTCGTGCAAACTGAAAAAAAGTATTATTGAAAAGCATATTTTTATCCAAAGTCTTTTAAAACAAAAGGAATTGAATACAAATTAAAACCAAACTTCCCTCCATGCCATCTCTCGTATCCCTGTCTACTGCTTCCCACATGTCCGTTCAGATCTCCTGCCAGGAAAAGTTCCTCCTCTATGCGAATGTTGTCAGTTGGCATTGCAAGTTCTGCCCAGAATCTCTCTTTCTCTTCCTCATCACAGCCTTGTTGTGGGGCATATGCTAATAAGATGTTGTAGGTTTTCTGGGGGGGTCATCAACTTCATACTGATGATCCTGTCAGATTTTTTATTTACTTCTATGACCTTGTCTTGCCATTCTTCCCTCAGGCATATCGCAACTCCATTCCATGGTCTTGTCCCTCCACTATCACTCCTTCTCCAATGTTTCTTGCCTTTCCTCCAGTTTTCCCTCTAGTCCATCGCGTCTCTTGTAGGCACAGTATGTTCAGTTTGCGCCGAGTCATCATGTCTGCAATCTCTCTACTCTTCGCTGTTAGCGTTCCGATGTTTAGGGTTGCTATCCTGATCTTTGTTAGCCTCGCTTACTTATTTCTCACAGCGTCAAGACCAGTGTTCCGCTGCGCATCGCTTAACACGCGGGATGCCCTAGCATTGTCTGGCTGTCTTCGGTTTTCAGG
>RDPX01000203.1:793652-835587 GCA_003991215.1 Morbakka virulenta
TATAGATATAGATATAGATATAGATATAGATATAGATATAGATATAGATATAGATATAGATATAGATATAGATATAGATATAGATATAGATATAGATATAGATATAGATATAGATATAGATATAGATATAGATATAGATATAGATAGAGATAGAG
The DNA here is from genome assembly GCA_003991215.1 of Morbakka virulenta. Lineage (NCBI taxonomy): Eukaryota > Metazoa > Cnidaria > Cubozoa > Carybdeida > Carukiidae > Morbakka > Morbakka virulenta. The sequence goes on from RDPX01000203.1 coordinate 793,808, forward strand.
ATAGAGATAGAGATAGATAGAGATAGATAGAAATAGAGATATAGATATAGATATAGATAATGATAGAGATATAGATAAAGATAAAGATATCGATATCGATATAGATATATGATATAGATATAAATGATATAGATATAGATATAGATTATAGATATAGATATAGATATAGATATAGATAGGTATAGATATAGATATATTGACTGATTGATAGATAATATTTATCGCTACCATATTTAATGTAATATAGATATATTAACAATAAGAATAAGTAAATTCAGAGTTCAATCAGAATTTTTTGCTTTGGTTGTCAAGCCAATCATGAGACCTTCAAGTACAAATAACAAATGCCGTAGCGTAATCAGAGGATGTTATGGTTCAGTTTCACCTGAGTCATCTTTTAAATGTATTGTTGTTGAATTGACTGTATTTCATGTTCCTCACACGACCCCATGTTTTAGTGATAAATCGGCTAACTCCAAAGTAAAACTAGTAGATCAGTCTTAAAAAATGATTTAATAATTCAGAGCTCTGTATGACAGTTCTCTTATTATACCACTGTCATACTGGGCTATGCTAACAGTTTTGACCTAATATCGACACATTGTAACATCCTTCTTAATATTTTGATTTTAGAGGATCTTAAATTTCTTGTTATGCAGTTGTCATGAAAGAATTTAATCTGACTATGACATGCATTAGTAATCAATCCAAATTAATATTCCTCTTTGACTCATAGGGAAATATGTGTATCGATTCACATCTGATATTGAGACATTGTTGGAATAATTTACATCTAAACACGTTCTGAGATTCCAAAGCGAAATAATTTTTTCCAATGTTAATTATAAGGAATTTCGTACCAACATGATACTATAAACATATGTTTCCTCTTAAATTCTGTTTGGTGAAGAGCCGCTCTTGTCAATGTCATGCCTTAAAAAGCACACAGAAAAGCACTAAAAATCTACATTTATTTTGCTTTTACAATGAGATTTTCAGCAGAATCACATCCCTTTATCAAAATTTCAAGCAAAAAAAATAAATTGCATTTGTATGTAAACAGGAAATTTTCCTCGTTAAATCTAAGCGCATACTTACAAAGAAAAAACATTTAAATACCCTAATACAATGAATACACCCACATTTAATTGCACATTTTGACTTCAACAAGAAACGATTTATACAGATTTTAAGGAATAAATAACTAAATTTTATGTAAATTTAGTTTTCAGCCTACTCCACGCATACGACGTGATGATTCCTAAGCATATAACCAGCAAAGGATGAGAATGACAACAGATTACTACTCCCATTTGACTAGGCAACACCTTAATCTACTGTCAACATTAATCACTAAAAATTGTTGTTTGTGCGAAGTTAATAGTGGCTTGCAATGACAACAATATACAAATGATTCTACTACTGGCACAAGATAAACTTATAATACTAAGAGTTTCAATACAGTGCACATAATGGAATTTTCTTACCTGGTATACCTGAAGATGACGCGAAGTGTTTTCAAGTAACTTCATTAAAAATTTGCTGACGGAAAAAACCCTCTAGGATCCTATAAATATGTCATTTGTTATGAAAAGGTATATTTTCAATAAAAGAAGAATTTCAAAAATATCATGGAGAGGTATAAAAAAGTTCGCTGCCATAATCATTAAATACATAACAACTCAATGCGAAATCCTTACTGAAAAAACATTATAAAGTATGAAATTGGGCAGCCACCTCACAACTCCACTGCTAAAGTTTTTGTGAACTGTGTGACCTCAGCTATCACCCAAGCTTCTACCCTACAAAGATAATTAAGTGGTGATGTATAGCAATTTTTCACAATCTATTTACTTAGTGGGTAAAAGCACCCTAACCATTTTTTGAAAATTTAACAAACCCAACCCTTTTAAAATATTCCTTTATAACCTTCTCCCAAAAATGTTTCACTGATTATTAAGCCCAACCGTGCCTGATGACTTCGTAACTGTCCACAAAGCTTTATGGGATAAAAATAAGACTGATGAATGATTGGGAATTAAGTTTCCAAATTTCTTTGGCAGTTCTTTGTAGGCTCCAGAGTAAGTCCAACTTCAACAAGACAACAACAACAACACCTAATATGCCAAACATCGGAAATTACTTTATTCACAAAATTCATCACTTCAGCTCCAAGTTAGACCTCGGTCTTTGGCCTTGGTCATAATAAAGGTAAAATATATTATCAGTAGCATCTTTTGAAAAACAAAAACATTCACACATATACATTTTCTATTCATTTTGGTGTGACCATTAAAATCTCACTAAAAAAACTCTATTTGAAAATGAAAAATTTGTAAACCACAATTGTAACAATATTTCAAGGGTAAAATTGAAGAGCATGGTTGTCTGGAAGGGAAATAAAAGTGCTACATTTGTTAGATGAAAGGAATAGTACTTTTGGGGGGCTTGGTCAAGAAAAGGGACTCAAAGCCATGCAAAGGTTATTATAGTAATGCATTTAACTAGAAATGCATGAAAACGTTAGATAGCCTTGAGTTCACCAACCTAAAAGCCTGAAGACGACAAAATAACAACAGTTACAAAATTTCACAGGCGTTTCTTTACTTCCCAGTATGCAAGGGTGAACTAGTATTGACGTTGCAAGATAGTGTAGTAGACAAAGAAGATGAAATGGAGTCGTTAGTACTCTTAAAATATAGAAAAAGTAAGTTTATCGTTTAAATTATTTTTTGCTAATATTATCAGATTTTTGAAAAATTCAGTTTGTTTTTTTAAGCCAAAGATATTGTTCTAAAACACAACAGATTCTTGCAATTTCAATTTTATTCGAAAGTTAAAAAAAAATAAAACAAAACTAGAAGCCAGGTCGTGTACAAAATTACATGTCTGCGGTGTGCATCGCGCTATGTTGATTGGACTAGCCAGCAAACCATAGACAGTTTCAAACAACATATGAAGCCATCCCAACCTGTGGGTAAATATGTAAGGAATTGTGATGTACTGAGCGAAATGAATGTGGACAACCACATGGAGATTTTGGAAGACTGCTTGCGGAGTACATTATTATTGGAAACACTTGAAGCCATCCATCAAGAACTGTTGCAGCCAGAAATCAACAAGAAGGAGGAGTTAAGGAGCCGGGAACTTACGATTAAGTTGTAGCCGAGTCCTCGGTCACTAACTCACTCTCCCTATTGGAACTATCATATTGGTATTTTTGTTTTTCACAGAAATTATTAGTGATGATGTTACATATGTGACGAAATCGATTCTTCACATTATGTCATGGTGTTTATATCAAAACTAAACCAATCCATGTAAATGTCTGGTATGAATAATTTGCCAACAAATCTAATACAAAAAAATACATAATTTTTATCAATAGTTACATACTGTCTTTTACATCACACGTGTTAGTACAACATGTAATTACATTTATCGTTCTTTGCAGGATAAGTACAGGAACTCAAAATGAACTTTGAATGTAATTTGTTGGTATCTTTCACACTCATTATTCAGTTTATTGTTTAGTTTGTCCCGTTTGTTTATGTAATCTTGTGTACCAGGCATACCTTTTATTCATCAGTAACAACGGCCTGGAGTATCTGGAATAGATGGGGCACGATTTACCACCACTAAATCTTTAACACGTTGGATTTTTTTCTATTACATCTGATCTAAACCGCCAATAACTTTTGAAACGTCATTGCGTGTCAACACCAACGTCTTTCCTAGCACGTAACTGAACTCAAATGTTGACAACTTTATAGCGGGCGACGACTCTTGTAAAAGGACTTTGGCATTGCTCCTCACGGTGATCAGAATGAACGCGTACGCATTGACGAGCCTTTTGTTTTATTTGAACTTGCTGTTTTTTTACAAGGTACGAGGTCTATAACATATAAACTGCCTTTGGTATAGTGGTAAAACGTATGAATCTTTGCTTTCTCATGCACATCTCTCGTTACACTGACACCTAAATACATAGATAAAATAACAGTATTCTTTTTACCCGATATTTTTGTCCGCGTAAAACACAAGCAAATTTCACCATTCCAATGATATGCAAATTGTGTCGACTTTTCTTCTCAACCTCCCATTGGCTTTGTCTCCGTTGGAATTCCTTTTTGATCTAATGTCATTGTGGCTACTATTGTCAAACATTTTTCTGACGCCCATATGTACAGAGTTACCGACGTAAAATATTAATCCATTAAAATGTTGCACCCTGTGATTTTGTTGTTCATAAAAAACCCATCGACAAGGTACTTAGTATAGCCCTCGCTGCCGGTAACATAAATTTGAAGGGCTTCATCATCAACCATTTTCGACTTTTCTGTATATGGTAAAGTGCAGTAGGTATATGTAACGATAGCATCGCAGATTGATTGGTAAAGCAAGTCGTATTTTACAGGCTTTGACGGATTGTATGCTTGATAAAAATGCGCCCATAAATTGCAAGATTAGGGCTAGGATGTCTTCCAGCACATTTTTTCACCTTCTTTCTTGGATTTTTTTATTGAAAAATTAAATAAAGTGAAAAATAAACAAAGTTTCTATCAAGGTCAGTGTTACAACTAGTAGTGATGCCAAATTACTTTTAGACGAAAAGATTTTGCTTCAAAGATTCACTTGAGTCTATAAAGTTACAATGTGTATCCAAACCATTAACGACATAAAATAATTTCTTCAGAAAAGCATGAATGTTCACATAGGTGTTTTCAACTATAATCTGTATTAATTCATGGGAAATAAACTAGCTTACTCCTTCCATAGGGTTCCTGATACAACTTGTAGCACATGTCGGGCCACATGTTTTTGGAAAAATATTTCAAGCAGATAAATGTCAAGAGTTTCTATGATTTTGTTTCCAAACAGTTCCCCATCCTGCAACAATGGTTTTCTTTTTGTGGGAGTAATGATTTTTTGCGTATTTCTGCGCAGGCAAAGGATTGCAGTTTTCTAAGTTCAACATATTGTTAAGGTCGCAAAATTTTTTATCAGTTTCTGTATGTAATATTAAAGCTTTTTCAAGAATTAAATAAAATAGGAACGTAAAAACAAATACAACTGCAGCGATTTTCAAAATATACCTTGTCGTATTTCTACAAAACAGGTATCCCAAATTTTGTATCCTTAATATATCAACAATGAATATTAACAACTTGGTGAGTAAAACTAACAACTCTTACTCATGATTAGAAACGCCTCTGGTGCGATCAGGGAATGTTAATATATATTTCCAAGATACAGATGCACTCCAAAATTAACCAATGGAAAAAGAATAAAGATGGCCAACTGCTGTTTGAAACAAGTGAAGTAACAGCTACATAGGACAAACAATTTACCGATCTGCAAAATGATGAAAAGATAAGTCTCCTAAACTACCAGTAATAGATGGCAAAAGCACCACGATGTGTAAAGTAGATAAGGCTATTTAGGGTGTTAGATCAGGAATATTCCCCAAAAGGTAAAGAAACAAACTGCAATAAAGAAAGCGCTGATGACTTTTGAATCAAAGGAATCATTGTCCTGTAAAAGACTGTGCATGATACAGGCATAATTCTAAATGAAATAAATTGAGCCATATTCTTTAATTTTAATTATCTAGAAAGGCTCAGCATCTGTTATTCAATAAATACTGTATTCTTANGGAGATAAAAGGAAAGAAACTAAAGGAATGTTCAAAATTAATGGTGTCATAAAACCTGCAGTATATTTTACAGTAGATAAAGACATGATTAAAAAGGTATTTAACTCTAATATCTGGGACAACCAATCACATATAATGGCAGATTTAACACTAAAATATTATGTCGTATTGGAATACCCAGAATAGATTTTATTAAGATAAACAAAGCACTATCATGAAAGAATGGAGTTACCAATTAGAAAAAGATTACTTAAAAGCTATTTGTTCTCTACTCTTACATATAGTTGTAACATACTGACATTGCCGAAAACATCAATAAGCAGCTTGGAAGCATTTAAACGGTAGTGCTACATATGGATGCTAAGAATACCATGAATATAAAAATACATTAATCTTAAAAAGGAAGCGAAGGTAGGACTTGTAAGATTAATTATAAATGACATAAAAAAAAAATATTGGTATACTTTGGTCATATTATTCAATCAAACTGATCCATGATGGCAATAGATAAATCGTTCTTTGAAGAAAATTGGATATAAATGGTTCATAAAATTTGATAACATCGGACGATGTTTGCTTATCAGGTTATGGCCCTAACAGCTCATCTTCCGTTCTAATTCAAAACTATGTCTCGTTGTGTAGATATCTATTTTTCTATTTCCTCGTATAACGGATCTCGCGGTTAAAATATATTTGCAATCTTGTTCAAATATGGTACCTCATACAAGTTACGCTCTGTCGGACATTAAAGGTAAAAATATTTGCTCAAGACATTATCCTACTCTAGAATATTTTCCAAAGTGACAGGGCTTTAAAATGAGACCTAGTGAGCACCAGCTGTTTCTTGATATCTCGTTAAATCCCAAGCATGAGATACAGTATCAGCTACCCGTCATTGTTCCTTGACTCTCCATATCTTTTGATGACAATTTTGATGGAGGCATACGACGTCACACATCCAGGGAAGGAAGACAAGGGAATCTCATCCATCTTGCACTTGTGTTCTGAGGATACCCTTCTTTAAAAAGCTCGTGCAAACTGAAAAAAAGTATTATTGAAAAGCATATTTTTATCCAAAGTCTTTTAAAACAATAGGAATTGAATACAAATTAAAACCAATTTTACAAGAGACCTAAAATAAAAGTAAACAAGTAATTAATTTTCCAAAACCAAAGTTATGCACTTTCAGAACTGGAACAGATGATCATAATATTGGAATGTCAAGCTCTCCAACCATGAGCATGTAATTTAAAGACATTTTATTAAAAATAACTTTTAACAACTTTTAAAGTTGTGTATAGGTGATGATCTAAACCCAATACAACATTTTCTAGAACGACGTCATTTGCTATTGGTAATATTCAGAAGAACAATTTTGATCAAAAGGGCCATAACATATTTAATAAAATTTGAACAATGTATGCTTATGTCAAAAACATTAGATATGAACATTAGGGAAAGTAAAAAAATACAATACATCCTTCAAAAAGATTGGGGAATGCGGAATGTATGAAGAATAGGTATGAGTTGCTGAACTATATTTTTCTTGAGTCAATTAAATTTCCTGGACAGAATAAAAGAATGATAACACAAGCTCAAAAGGTTTTCATTTGCAACTAGAAAATAATGTAAAATATAATGAAATTCAGATAGTACAGCAATATACGGCAACTATTGTTGAGCAATATAAAAAAAATAAACGATAATGTTTTAACTTTTAGGAAGACCACGTAATATAATAATAATATAATAGCATAGAAAATCTTATACTTTAATCCTTAAAAAATAAGAAAGCAAGGACGTGGCAATATGCATCGCACCAGGCAAAGAAAAATGAAGCAATAAGGGTAAATAAATAAAAGTTATCCTCAGTGCTGTAAGCAAGCTTTTGAGTTAAATCCAAAGAAAAAACAGTTAAGAAACACGGACAGCAATAAAACAATGGTTACAAAAAAGAAGTAGAATATCAATAATTACAATAGTGCCAAAATTACAACCTGGTAAAATGGATAAAATTTTCAAACCTTGTAAGCTATGCTATTCTGTAAACAAAATTTAAAAGCTTTCTCTCGTTCAGTTCTTACTAAATGTTTCGTGTAGGCTTCTTAACAAACCTCCAAAGTTAAAAAACACAGTGGACAACTTAAAGAGAGAAAAAGAGCCCCTTCAGAAAGCTTTTAATTCATTTTCATTTGACTAATTCATTTGATGAGCTGAGTACGCTGACTTAGCACAAACAAAGGGTACAGTAGAGAATGACTGGACGTAAACGAGAAATAAATTTTTGCAATTAAAAGAGATTGGTCGACGGAATTTGTTATAGTGCAGTCCAGTTTCACACTGTAAGGAATCATATCTAATAAGTGGTTCCGATGATGATCATAAGGAAGGAATGATGTTGCACAATATTGTTACGATTTATTATCTTCCATAACTATTTTCAATCGATAATTTCCTCAAATCATTACACACTTCTCTGCTTGTTTCAACTCAACGATTCTCTCGAGAACAAAATTTTTCCCGTTTTATACTAGTATTGACAAGATTCTAGAAAATTCTATAAAACAAAAGATTATGAACAATAGGCATAATTATGCAATGTCATGGAAAAACTCCAGTTCCCTAGAACCAGTCCACCTATTTTGCAAGGTCTTTCTTAGTCAAGCTTTTCACTGCGTTTAAACCTGTAAAATAGCATTTCTACAGAATTTCCAGATTTTTCTTGCATGTCCTTTTGTTCAGTAAGTGTTGCAATAATTTTGGCGTTTTTCGAGGTTCTACTCTTGTTGTAACTCTTGTTTTTCAAGTCAATGATTTTGTTGGTGACTTGCTTCAATTTATCTACAGCTCTGCTTAAGATATTACCATGATATTACCATGTACTCTGGCAAACACCGATCCAGCAGGAACAAGTAAAACGTGGAGAAAATTTGGAGTCTGTCTTTCAGGCTATCAGGGAATTGGAAAGAAAAAAACTGTTTCATTTTGAAGTGGAAAAATTGCAACTTACGTCTTTTATTAGAAATCTGAGTTTTTCTCGCCCTCTCATATCAATGAAAAATAATCCTGGTGTTAATCCTGGGGAAGCTGATTCTCCTCTTCAGCAATTCTTGTCAATATTCAATCATTTGTTAAGTATGCCTCTAAAAGGTTTGGTCACTTGTATTTTGCTAGAGAGCATATTTCACCTGAGGTTATTACGTATCTTTATAAATCTACCACCCGTCCATACATGGAGTACAGTTGTCACCATTGGGCAGGCGGTCCTTCATTCCATCTTGATGATCCTGATCCAACTAAAAGACGTTTTATTAACTTGATTGCTCCAATGATTGTTCCACTACTAGCTAGCAACTGGTCATAAAGCCCAGTTATAATGCTCTTGAAGCACTTATTCCGTACCATGATACTTGATCATGACCGATATATCCGCAAGAAATAATGGCTCTTTCAATTTTGAAAATCTCTTAGAATTTGCTCAGTGCTTAGTGAGTCCCAAATTAACAGCTCTCTTCATCATCATCATCATCATCATCATCATCAGGTGCGCTGCTTAAAAGCGTTGGCGATCATGGTCCTCCAGTTCACTCTCTCAGCAGTTGCTTGGATAGTCTCGTTGTCCGTTTTCTTTCCAATCCAGGCTGTCAAGTCATTTAGAGTTTTCATCCGCTGTCTCCCACGAGCTCTCTTTCCTTCGATCATTCCTGATGTCACCAAACTCTCCAGATAGTCCCTTCTCATTATATGTCCAAAAAATGTCCCTTTCTTTTCTCTACCTTGCTTATAATATTTCTTCTGTATTCAGCCATTTGCAACACTTCTTCATTCGTTTTTCTATTCGCCCAAGGTATCTTCATCATTCTTCTCAGGAACCACATTTCTGTTACCTCCAATCTTCCCCTTATGTTCTTGTCCATTGTCCAACATTCACACCCATACATCAGGATCGGCTCAATGTAGCATTCCAACAATCTTTTCTTTAGGTCCATTGAAATCTTTTTGGTCTTTAAAGATCTTATTCATTTGTTTGAATGCTGTCTTTGCTTGTCCAATTCTCTTTCTGATTTCCTCTTTGCATCTACCATCTGATGTAATTGTAGTGTCCAGATATTTAAAATTGTGAACTTGTTTCAGTTTTGTTCCTTTAACATATATATTAACATCTGGGATTTTCCTCTTTCTGCTTACCACCATCACTTTGGTCTTTCTTTCATTTAGGGATAATCTTTTCGCTTTCGGTAACAATCACATCAACCAGATTTTGTAAGTCTTATTCCTTTCCCGCAATCAGTGCGGTGTCACCTACGTATCTATTGTTGTTAATCAATGTTCCATGTACATCCATGCCAGGAATTTCCTTTATATTACTCATTATGACTTCACTGTATAAGGAAAACAAGTCTGGGGAAAGTACGCATCACTGTATTACTTCTCTTTTTATATCTTTTTATTCACTCAATTCATTTTCAATCTTGATCACAGCTTTCTGCTTCCAGTATATGTTTTGAATGATTATTAGGTCTTGTTTATCAACGTCTAGTTTTTGTAACATTTTCATTAGCTTTGAGTGCCTCATTCGGTCAAATGCTTTTGTGTAATAAATAAAACATATGAATACGTCTTTCTGTTTTTCTACACTTGTTTCAACTAAATTTCTTAACACATTTACAGCATTTGTTGTTCCTTTGCCTTCCACAAAGCCAAACTGTTCTCTTAAAATTTCTGGTTTGATCTTATTCCCTATTCGAGTCAGAACAATTCTGATGAGTAGTTTAGTTACATGACTCATGAGACTAATTGTTCTATATTGATCACATTCCAGAGCTGCCGGTTTCTTTGGTAATGTGATGAATATCGAGTTTCTTAACTCATCTGGTAATTCGCTCTTGTCGCAGAATTCATTCAGTAATTTAGTACCGGTAAGGGGCGTAATGCCTATATCTTCAAGTGCTTTTATCATTTCTATAGCTATATCATCCGGTCCAGTAGCTTTTCTTTCTTTCATTTTCTTCATTGATGTCTCGTTTCATCTTCGAGGATAGGTAGCTTTTCTTCATCATGGACATCTATTTCTATCTGCTTAGGCCTATTTTCATCATATAGTTCCCCAATATACTCCGACCATCTTTCCAAGATTTTGCTGAGTTGTGGGACTCTTTTGTACATCAGTTCTGGACATAAAAATCTCGCTCGTCCAATGCTCTGAAACTCTGCATCTAGCCATTTCTGTTTTGCTTCTTTGCATACCATCATGATTTCTTTATTAAAGTTATCATACATTTCTTTATTATGCTTATTTTTCCTTCATGTCAAGGATTTCATCGGTCATCCACTTCTGATTTGCCTGTTTATGTTTTGTTGGTAGCATTCTTTTGCTGAGTCATTAATGGCTTCTTTGAATTTGGTTTATTTCCCTTCGATGTTATTTAGTGATTCTCGTGCTTGAAATCTATTTGAAACCGCAAAGTTATATTGTTGTTTTACTTTCTCATTACATTTTAATGCTGCTAGATTCAAGTTCGCGATTTGGGGGGATGTTCTGATCTTCTTCAGTTTTATTTTCATGTTTGCCACTACAGGGTTGTGATCAGAATAGCAATCAGCTTCAGGGCACGTTTTAACTGTTTTAACACAATTTCTAAATCGATTTTTAATACGAATATAGTCAAGTTGACTGTGAGTAAATTCATCTTTGCTCTTCCAAGTCAACTCTCTTCTTCGATGTTGTTCATACCATTTATTTGTTATACACATGTCATGCATTTTAGCCCATTATAATAGCATACTCCTTCTTTCATTCCTGATGCCTAGGCAGTGTGGTCCAACTATATTCTGTTCTTTTCCTTCCCCAACCTTGGCATTAAAATCCCCTTGTACAATAAAAATATCTTGTGATTTGTATTAATTCATTGCTTTTTCGATGTCTTCATAGAATTTCTTAATATCTTCTACAGAACTGTCACTTGTTGGAGCGTATGTTTGTATGACGTCGATGTCAAAAGCTCTCCCACTCAGCTTTACCAACAAAACTCTCTCTGAAACATGGTTTTATTCTTTCAATGATTTAGCAGTGTTTGGATCCAAAATCATTGCAACACCCTTTTCTGTTGAGCTCTCTCCTGAGTGGATCAACGAGAAATGATCAGATTTGTTGTGGTCTGATTCCTTGAGGCGGGCATCATATATGCCCATAACATTAATCTCTAATCTCTCCATCTCTCTTTGGATATTTTCAAGTTAAGGTGGCATTGCCATTGATCTTACATTCCAGGTTGAAATTTTCAACGTTTTTAATTTGCACTCAGTCACTTGATGACGGTTGAGTACCACCTGGTGCACACGGAGATCTCTACCGGACAAGGACCCTTCGAATAGGTTTCCATTCACGTCATTAACCACGAAGAGTGATTGTCAACCATGATCATTCTTAGGAAGTGTTACAGCAGTGGTTTCTGCTGGTTTTTGTAGGTTTCTGTAGGGTTGTCTCTTTAGCCTTCCTCCGGCCCCGAAGACCTAAAAGGCAGTGGGGGCTAAATGGTTTTTTGGCGCCGTTTTTCCCCCAGATAGTCATTTCACTGAGCATGTGAGGTATTTCGTAGAGACAACAGTGCCACCTGTTGACCCGCACTGCCCTCTATGACTACCGCCAGTTGCATCCGCGACTGCTTATCTTATTCGCAGCTAACCTCCATATCTGAAGGCATTTCTCCTATCCGCTACCCGAGGACGTGCTTGGGTAGGAGATAGTCGTCCTTGTTATCCCAAGAACAGCTCTCTTGCTAAACGAAAATTTATTTACAATTTAGCTCAAATATAGATAAGATAAAACACGAAAAATAAGAGCTGTGATTGCAACTAATAGTTTCACGATATTTCGATCATCAGGCATTTTTTATACGAATACACAATATTACACAAATATATATATATATATATATATCTTTCTATCGATCTATCTATCCGTCGGTCTCTTCACTTATAATATTTGTTTATATTTCATGGCAGAGGGCATGAGCTCGGCTAAAAACCCTGACCACCATTCCGGGTCGAATAAATCATAGGGAGGGGGACTTTGATTTCGCAAAATCGCATATTTAATAGGAAAACACACCACCTTTTAAGTGCCCAATAATTAAGCTTTAGCATCTCGTAGAATTTGATGCTGTGGAATTACCATTCGATTAATTATTAATAAAATTACTGTACTAATAGTGATTGTTATTAGTTAATTGGTGCTTTTTGAAAATCACAATTTTTCCCTGTGCCTAATTCTGAAAACAATAAAACCCTGGGATCGAGACAAAAGATTTTGATCACACACTTACTCTCATTTCATAATTTTCGCGGGCTTTTCAATCCCACAAGCTTTAACTCTCATTGGTCATTCTCTAAGCCTGGGCGCAAGTATATATTTTGCGGGCTTTCTGAATCTCAATGCCATGCATTACTCGAACATCTGATCACAACACGAAGAAACAAGGCAGAAGTAAGAGCTGAGCTCCCACTACATAACTTACTTCAGGTAAATTTATTACTAATATGTCTACTATTCATTTTTATTAGTGCTAGTTAAGTACCCTCACATAAACTTATATTTCATACAATATAAGACGATTCAAAAAACCTCAAATTTTCAAGTTCAAAATTACTCCTTAGTTAACGTAAAAATGTGTTCTTACCTGCCCACAATAAGGTATGGTAGCATTCAACAACGTCTTGTACACTTGAAAGGTAAAGGTATTAATTTGACTTTAAACCTTAATGATAATCTTTACCTCTTGATCTTCAAGTACTGACACTTAACTGAAAATGAAACAAATTGTAAAATTATAAAATCTAAACTAACTTAAAACTAAATTTATAAGTGTATATCCTATAAACACAGGTTAGATACTTGAGGTTGTTCAATAATACCAATGATACCACACCGCCAAGGCACAGTAGCAGTTTACACACCATCAAGTATTTTTGCAATATGACCTTTCCTGTACCCCTTCTCTTTATTATTGGTATCTGTAATGTCAAATGATACTGAGTAATAAGACCAATTGTTACAATTGTTGGCACTTAGTACTATGGGAGTTAAAATGTGTTTACTAGGATGATTTGTCAATGTTGTCACAAAGTTATTTCATTTGGATTTGAATATTTGACATTGGTAGCATTTTCTAATATGCATGACACGGATGACCAAACACGTTGTTTGAAAATGGAAAGAAAATAGTTACGATTTCTATGCCATTTCTAATAACATATGTTCTCCTTTTCTGAGGAAATACCTGCTTATAAAATGCAAGAGAGAAAGACATTGACCCTTGGCTTAAGAGATATTACTTTGGTGAAAGATGGAAACCAACAAGAAAAAGTAAAGCATGGTTTACATATTACCAATGCCCTAAACCTAATGAAGATAAGACAACCACTGCAATCACAAGAGAAGCAGAGTTTTCAAATGTAAGTAAACACTAATATGTGATTCTGGTTTTGTGTCAAATATGTTGCTTGCTTTTTATATTCTTGAAGTCTGTTGATTGGTTTTGTGTGTATTGGTATATAGAACATGAACATGCTTGTATTGATATTGACTGTTGGGAATATCAATTTACAGAATACTTCCAGTAGGCAGTATGGAATTGAAGATACATCTCTTTGCTGTTAAACCCCTTTCCTACATGTAATATGTATGCTTAAATATAGACAGCATGACATTTTTTTCACATAAATGTCTTAATAATTGGCAAATGGATGCTCACAAAAAGACATTTACAAGATAATTTTGTTGATTTGTGGGCTTATATGAGATAACACCTATCCAACGCCAATGTAAAATTCACCAAGGTATTATGGCTTCTGGTATTAATGCCTTTTGAGATTTTTTACTTTTTTAAAACGTGGCCTTCCTATAATGTGGTGTGGTAGCATTCAACAACCTCTTGTACACTTGAAAGGTAAAGGTATAAATTTGACTTTAAACCTTAATGATAACCTTTACCTCTTGATCTTCAAGTAAGGTTACTTAAACTGAAAATGAAATCAATTATAAACTCATAAAACCTAAAGTAACTTAAAACTAAACTTATAAGTGTATATCCTATAAACACAGGTTAGATACTTGAGGTTGTTGAATTCTACCAATGATACCATACAGTCAGAGCATAGCAGTGGTTTACATACAGTTACCAGTGTTTTGGAATGTTACCTTTCCTGTTCCCCTTCTGTTTGAAATTCTTATCTGTAATGTCAAAACATTCAAAGTAATAAAACCAATCCATACAACTATTGGCATTTTACAGGTATTGCAAGGTTAAAATGTGTTTACTAGGATAATTTTTTAATGCTGTCACAAGCGTATTTCATTTGAATTTGAATATTTGACATTGGTAGCATTTTCTAATATGCATGACACGGATGACCAAACACGTTGTTTGAAAATGGAAAGAAAATAGTTACCATCATATTTTGCAAGAAAGCCCAAGCGTTGCACAAAAGAAATATTACAGGCAAAACATTTTTGTATTATTTAATTGATTTTGTACAGTATTGTTTAAGTATGCCATTTCTAATAACATATGTTCTCCTTTTCTGAGGAAATACCTGCTTATAAAATGCAAGAGAGAAAGACATTGACCCTTGGCTTAAGATATATTACTTTAGTGAAAGATGGAAACCAACAAGAAAAAGTAAAGCATGGTTTACATATTACTAATGCACTAAACCTAATGAAGATAAGACAATGACTGCAATCACAAGAGAAGCAGAGTTTTCAAATGTAAGTAAACACTAATATGTGATTCACAACAAGGCATTTATAAGACCTTTTATGATTTGTTGTTTTTTATGAACTAGGAGCTATGCAGGGCCAACATATTCCTTACCTATGTACCATCACGTCCTATTTTGTATGAAGTAGGCTTCTTGCTGTTTGCATTCTTGAAGCCTATGGACTGGTTTCCTGTATGTGGGTGAAAAGAAACATGAACATGCTTGATGTTGACAATGTGGGATATCATTTAAGAAAATACTTTTAGTGGCTTGTATGGAAGAAAAGAGACATTTTTATGATATTAAACACCTCTTATTTATAATTTTTATATTTGTGAAGTAAAGACAAGATAATGACATTGTTTTAACAGAAACGTTTGAATAATTGGCAAATGGATGCTCACAAAAAGACAATTTTGTTGATTTGTGGGCTGATATGAGATAACACCTGTCCAACGTCAATGTAAAATTCACCCATTTATTATGGCATCTGGTAATGATGCCTTCTGAGATTCAAAAGAGAAGTGGCCTCCCTATAATGTGGGCCGGTAGCATTCCACAACCNTGTTTTTTATGAACTAGGAGCTATGCAGGGCCAACATATTCCTTACCTATGTACCATCACGTCCTATTTTGTATGAAGTAGGCTTCTTGCTGTTTGCATTCTTGAAGCCTATGTACTGGTTTCCTGTATGTGGGTGAAAAGAAACATGAACATGCTTGATGTTGACAATGTGGGATATCATTTAAGAAAATACTTTTAGTGGCTTGTATGGAAGAAAAGAGACATTTTTATGATATTAAACACCTCTTATTTATAATTTTTATATTTGTGAAGTAAAGACAAGATAATGACATTGTTTTAACAGAAACGTTTGAATAATTGGCAAATGGATGCTCACAAAAAGACAATTTTGTTGATTTGTGGGCTGATATGAGATAACACCTGTCCAACGTCAATGTAAAATTCACCCATTTATTATGGCATCTGGTAATGATGCCTTCTGAGATTCAAAAGAGAAGTGGCCTCCCTATAATGTGGTACGGTAGCATTCAACAACCTCTTGTGCACTTGTAAAGGTAAAGGTATTAATTTGACTTTAAAACTTAAAAATGACCTTTGTCTCCTATTCTTTAAGTACTGATACTTAAACTGAAAATAAAACGCATTGTAAAGTCATAAAACCTAAAGTAACCAAAAAATAAAATTATATAAGTGCATATCCTATCAACATGGGCTTGATACTTGAGGTTGTTGAATTATACCAATGATACCACACCGTCAAGGCACAGCAGCAGTTTACACACCATAAAGTATTTTTTTGCAATATGACCTTTCCTGTACCCCTTCTCTTTATTATTGGTATCTGTAATGTCAAATGATATTGAGTAATAAGACCAATGACCAGGAACTTAAATTGTGCGCTGGTGAATTGCATTCCGTTATCAGTCACTATATGTTCTGGTACTCCAAACTGAGAAAACAAACGGCGGAGTGCTTCTGTTGTGGTTTCTAATGTTGCTGTTTTCATAGGAAATACTTCGGGCCATTTTGAATGAGCGTTATTAAAATTTCATGTGTGAGTAAATCAGTTTTATTACTGATCGTTATCAGAAGTCTCATGGGATAATTACGTTATATTTAACCGTTTACAGTTAAGTAACAAAGGACGACTAATTAAAAAAGCCACGAAAGAAAAGAGAGAACCTACCAAAGCTATTTCAAAATACTCATCTCCAACAGGACACCCTTTGATGCTTGGAGGATTTGATTCCATGATTCAAGCTCACCTGCTTACTTAGAGTCGAAATGGTACCCCGATTAACACAGCTATTGCAAATGCAACAGCGATGTCAATGATTCAAAGATACCTTGATGTCGTTGGTAATATTGATGTGGAATCTTCTTCATGGGCTCGTAGTCTTTTTAGGCGCATGGGTTTTGTAAGGTATCGCAAAATTTTATCAAAAGTTGAAATACCTGACAAGGCAAGGAAAGCGATTGAATTTCTCTTCCATTATGATATTGTTTCTTACGTCGAGAAGTATTCACTCATTCACTCATCTTCAGTCTAGATCAAGCCCCGTTAAAATATGCTCTAATATCCCAGCAAACCATGGCGGTACGTGGAGCAACTTCAGTTACGATCGAGGGAATTAATGACAAGAGAATGATTACAGGAACTTTTGCTATCTCACTATCAGGAAAGTTACCTATCACACTGATCTATCCTGGCAAAATAGCGCAAAGTATCCCTAAGGTTTATTTTCCAAAGGAACTTAGCCAGAGTGCTAATCCTATTCACTTCTCCAACGCAGAAGAATCCCTTAAGTTTCTCAATGAAGTTATCAACCCGTACGTCGAGAAAGAGCGATTGAATTTAAACTTAACCAAATATCAAAAGGCATTGATGATAATGGATGTTTTCACGGGTCAAATGACCGATGAGGTTACAAAGAAGTATCAAGATAATAACATCCTGGTCGTAAATGTACCAAGGAATATGACACTGGATCTCACAGTCACTGAATCTCACAGTCAATAGCTACTGCAAAAAGTTCTTAAAACGGAAATTCACTCATTGGTATGCATCTCAAGTATCAAAGCAATTACCAAATAAGGTTCCAGTAGATGAGATTCAAGTAAAGCTTCAGTTGTCTATGAAACCGCTTCAAGCTGGTTGGATTATTAATTTTTATAACGAAATGACAACAACTAAAGGTATCGATATCATTAAAAGTGATTAGAACTCTTCAGGGATAACGGGCGCCATTAAACTTGGTAGTGAAAAGCTTCCCTCTATCGACCCACTTGAAGAGCTTGTACCAATGGTTACTAATGATAAAGACGCTTTTGAAATGAACGTTTTACTCATGAAAGCCATTGCATGCTTGAGTAGTGATGACCTTACCATTATAGGCCTAAACGATAAAAGTTATGATAAAAGTGACGATGAAGAATGGGTAGCTACAGCACATGATAACCGTGGTGCTTTTGACATGTTCGATGAAAAGGATCTTTGAAAAACCTTATTGTTAAACCGTTTAACATTCTTTATATTTATTTACAGAAACTGACTTGTTGCTTTATTGCTTTACAAGTACTTTGTTGTATTTATTTCCATACTGTTGAAAGATTTGTTAATTTATTTTCATGAGAATCAAACAATATTGTTTTTCTTTGTGAGGAACAATTAGAACTAAACTTTAAATTTATTAATTTATAGCTGATCCGCGAAAGTTTATGTCCGCTAAATAAAAAAAAATCGAGGATGGCTTCATCCACGAAACTTTCTGTCCGCTAAAGTTTCTACGTTTAAAGTATGAAGTTGAGTGTTCGTCTGTTGAACGTGGGTATCATGTCTACAAAAGGAGTTGGTAACGATATTTCAGGGAAAAATTAATGTGTAAAATGGATGATTGAAGGGAGCTTGAGAAAATGACAAATACGCCTTTGGGACCTCTAAGTACACCAGGCGACTCTGTGACAGTGTGCCGATAGAGCTTTCTTTCTTGTGGGACAATCTCTGTGTAACAAAATTCTGCTAAGAATGAAATAATTGCGGTAGTAGACGGCTTTTCTGCTCTGACGTCAATGAGCCGATGGAATACTTTAAATAAATCTGGTCATATTTACTCCACTTTCACTAAGCAAGAGTTTGTAACAGTTTCATTGCCCGTGTCTGAGTTTACTACATTGCAATTTTGTTTCACTACTCTTCATTTTCCCCCTTAATACATTAAAACATATACCCATCCACTTATGATTAACATGCCGTGATAGATTTTGTGTGTTTCTTCATCTATTCTCAACAACGATTTAACCACAAAAAGGTGAAACAGGAACGTAATGACCAAAGTAAAACATTATTAATGTGCCGTAACATCAATAGTGTGCGTTTTACTGTCCTGAATGGGACCTAATTGTGAATTGAAATTTGATCATTACATTTATTGTATATTTGTACAGTTATTAATGTGGTATGTATTTCTGGCTAATTTATTGAAAGAAGCTATAATTTTTAAAAGCAAAAACAGTGTCTCTAAGTAAAATACATTTATTTTCTCTCCTTTCTGTAAATAAAGACCAAATAAAATAAACCTATTGTCAAATTATGTTCTTATCTTTAAAAATCAAGGCTCTTTAAGCATAACAAAGTCAGTATATCTTAACAAAATGTCAAAAATAGGACATATTTTAGACTTTTTAATTTTTTGTTTACTAATAAAAGTGATCAGAACATTTTATCAACAATGAAATACCTTTACTTAATAATTTCCAAATAATTGAAGCAAATTCCTGTCATTGTGAATAGCACCAAGTGATTTAATGTCACACTTTTTTCTAGAATATAGCATGAACATCAAAGATAAGGAGAAAGATGAGTTTTTAGAGTTATCTAAAAATAGTTTAATCTCATTCCTCTATATATTTAGATGAGTAAGAGCAATACTGTTGATTAATTTAGATTCCTGCTGGGTTACACAAAACAATATTAAATCGTAGCTGGTTAAACAACACTATTTCGCGGTAAGCAGAAACAATTCAAATAAATTGACGGCTGAGAGTACATTACTTTCCAATTAGTTTTAATCAAGAGCAGGGCAAAAGTGCTTTCTTTTGCAAAGCTCATTACTCTAGGATAAATTTCATTAAGGAAGCTTAGGTATTACAAGCTTTGTTATTATTTTTCGTTTGGTTATCTTTGAACTCGATATGATGGGAGAATATTTTGAAGGAATCCTTGTTATTATCATCATTATCACCATTTTCAACAATGACAACAACAATATTGAGAACAACAACATCGCCATCGCTATCGCCATCTTTTTTGCTCGATTGTTATACTTATAACGCTCTTTCACAATTTGCTAATGTCTGTTTTTTTCTGTACGTCTTTCACACTGGTTTTTTATGTCTTTTTTCCGTGTATATTTTTTTATCTAGGTTAAAAAGATTTTGTAGTTGGTGTGTGTATTTCTACATAATTTCATATTTTCTACATTTTAGGTGCTAAGTTTCCAAGAAATGTTATCGGTGTCCTTTTCAGTCCCCCTCCCTTAATGCCCCTGGAGCTTCCTTTTCAGTTTTTCAATACAAGGTTTATTTGCACCAATTTTTTCTGTGCAAATTGAAAAATTCAACAGGATTTAGTGACGTCTTTATTAATGACGTCATATCAATATCGTTCTTACCTTTTACAGAAGCGGTTGGAACAGTAGTGTTCACATAAATGTATTACTCGATGGCATCATGTCCCATTATGTATTTTTTCTCTTCATGAGCTTGATACTCCGAAAGTATAGGATCTATAAAATGTAAAGTTTCTTCAAGTAGATTCCATGGGCAGCTTTTGAGTCCAAATCCTTTTCTTTGGCACTTTTGTTTTATTCAAAGCAAGTTGTAATCTTAAACGACTACAATACGGTCCTCAGTTTTACAATTCAGGTCCAATTCTAAATTCATTGTTGAAGTTGATGGGTTTCGACATCTAGTTGAAACAAAAGTTATTTCTCCATTTAAAGGGTAATCTCTACGGTAATGTTGGCAGTTTTCACTTTTTATTTAATTCTCGTAGCACAACCAGTGAGTATCTTTTATTCCGTGTCATCTTTGACGTCTTCTACTTTAAGCGACCTTAAGAATTCTTGTTTAATTTTTCAGCTGAGACAGACTTGGTACAAAACTACTCCTAACCGTTCATCGAATCGTTTTGTAAGTATCTGATAAGCTTACGATTACTGATCTAAAAAACAATTGCATTGCTGCTTTTTCGTCAGCCTACATACCTGGGGAGATAACTTCTCCATGTGATCATCTGCTTTGGAGGTACAATCTCAAGTTAGTTAACATTTTACGTACCTTTACATAAACAGTACCAATACAGCTCATACACCAATTTATTAAGCCAAAACTGTAAGCAACGACGAGTTTTGTAATTCAATTTATTTCTTTTTTTCGGTGACAGATTTAGCAAGACTGATACAATCCTTACGCTCCGAATTCTTTTTTTATCCTCCGCTTCATTTAAAAAAGTGTTTGAGACCATTTTTTCCTTAACCAACTAAGCACTCTAACAGATCATCTTGGTCAAAGTTTTTGTTAATCCAGTTATTTTACGAGCGATATAATTAGATGTGAAGAATTTTTACATTTTGAAAATTTGCCTTGTGTCTAGACTAATTTGTATTCCGATATCATCATAAAACTATGTTACTTTTATAAAAGATACAAGTTTTTATGGTTTCTGGTACAAGGCTTAGGTATTGGAATGTATTTTTAAATAAAAGGATTCATAGTATAGTTATTACATCTGGAATCTTTTAATAGCATCATTAAATGGGTTAGAAAAATAAAGCAAAACAATACAGAACACAAAAGGCGACAATGAAATTCCCTGAGTTATCTGACGAGTGTAATTTGTAATACTTTTCTGCCTCTAGCCTCATTCCAAAGTTTTATACTCCTTCTTTTCTCATTTCCAGATTTTTTTTCTTTTCTTACATGAGATTTGGTAAATTATAGCATTTAAAGATAAATTCTGTACCTGTGTAGATGTTTGTTAACTCAATCATGAGAATTACTGTCAAAGCTATCAGAGCTTTTCTCCACTCAACCCAGAGAGTGTTCAGATTTCTACTGTATTTTTTGCAACTTCCCGATATTGTTATCATTGGTTAAAAGCTGATTTTGAGAACTTCATAATCTCTTTCTTAAATCTTTTTATATTTATTGTTTGCTTGTTTCTTTTTAGAGAAAATAAGTTATCTTGGTGATTTAAGCGGTCAAGGTCTTATTAACGATCAGGCATGTGATACTTCTATAACTTTTTTATTCATATGCTTTCTTAGTTTCACTATTTCATTACAATACCTTGCTAGATCTTCGTGCAGGAATTCGCAATTCTTAAACCAAATATTTGGTTCTTTGTCTTCGCCAGGGGATTTCCAGTTTCTTGACTTTCTAAGTGCTGCTGTAACTTCATTCCTAGTTATGTCTTTCCATTCTTGTTCTGGTTAGTGGAAAGACATAACTAGGGATGAAGTTGCAGCAGCAATTATTATTGGTATTACTTTTATTATTATTATTATTATTATTATTTTTATTATTATTATTATTATTAATATTATTATTATTATTATTATTATTATTATTATTATTATTATGTTACTTGTACATGGAATTGATATAACGACAGACCAATTGACTAAACTATCTTTCTCATCGAACCAACACTACCCATGGTTTAATAAGGAAAGCATTTCGGTCTATCTTCTTATTAATTTCCTTCTGTACAGTTCATTATAGTTCTTTTACTTTGCATCGACGAAATTCCAGATAATTATAATTCGTGCTGTCCCAAGAAGACATGTTTTCTGCAAAGCATCCACCTTGATAGTGAAATCAACACTGGTTAAATAATTTCCTAAACTGTATGCTCACAAGTACATTCTGATCTTTTTAGACTTTGCATTCAGCTGCATGCAGCTTCAATCACTTGGGTCCATTTCGCTTCCAGCTAACATTGTCAAACAGGTTCAATGCTTTAGAGACACAAGAAGGCCAAAGAGACGAAAAAGAAAAAAGGAGCAAAAAAATGTAAATAGGTATTAAAAAGAGCTATGTAGACATTTGTGATGAAGATCTTGCACAAAAAGGAGAAACAACAAGGGTGAAAAAGATGAAAAAGTGGACTGAAGCGAAAATCGAAGAAAGACGGCAAGCAAAAGAAAATACTCAATCAATAAAAGCAGTCTACAAAAGAGAGATTAAATGAAAGAACACAGCTAAAAACAAGAGGGTAGAGTGTTTCAGGCAAGACAACAGCAATTACAACAAGAACTGGCAAACAAGCAGAAAAAGCTGTTGGATTGATGGATTTAAGAAACATTGTGAAACAACAAAAAATAAATGGAAAAGGTTCAAAAAATTACATTTCTTAAGTAAAAAGCAGGGAGAGTTCCAGCAAAAAAAGAAGAACTGGTTTAAAGAAGAGTAATCTTGGGGAATTTTTTTTTGTTTTGGTTTGGTTTTTTATGTACTAGTGAGTGACCACACATCAAAACTAAAAGCCACTCGGGGATGAGGGTTAATGACATAGATAGACTGACAGGTGGATGATGATAAGCATTGTGAAAGGGACGAAAGATATAAAATGAATGAATAAAATTTGATGACTCATAAGGAAGTTTTTTGAAAAGTGTTTATTGACATTTGATTTGAAGATGTCCATGTTGTAGTCCTCCGTGAAGCAATCTTGTGGCAAAGTGTTCCACAGGTTGGAGGTTCTTGGAAAAAAACTCTTTTCATGGAAATTCCGTTTGGTGTTAGGCACATGGAGGAAGAAAGGAAAATTCTTTGCAGTAGTGGTAGCAAGACGCGTTCTTGCTGTAAAAGTTTTACGAGGAGAAACTAGGGATTGAAGTTCAGTCGAGCACTTACTATGAAAATACCGATAAAGTAGAAAAAGACTAGCAATGTCTCTTCTGTGACAAAGGGGCTGTAGAAAACTGAACAGATCATCTTCAACAAGATAGCGAAATCGATTTTGAATTCTGTCAAGATAAGAAAGAGTGCTTTGGGTAGCTCTTCCCCAGATGTGGCAGCACTACTCCATCTCAGGGCGTATCTGACTTTTGTACAGGTAGAGGGTTACATCAGGCGTCAGATACTTTCTGGAGCGGCAGAAAGATCCAACCATTTTACCAGCAGCCTAAGCAACAGATTGGATGTAAGTATTCCACTTTAGATCAGGAGTGAAATTCAGTCCTATTAGCTTATCAAAGCAAGGGACGTCTTCAAGAAGAGAGCCATTCATTTCAACTGAAGCAAAACTAGGAACTGAACGTTGGTAGTGAAAGGAGAGAAGTTTGGTTTTAGAGGTCTTAAAAGTAACAAACCATTTATTCCCCTCATTTCACTACATACCCCAGGTCACAAGAACGGGAATTCGCAAGACCTTAATCACCAATTCTATTCGAGGTGCAGTCATAGACAGTTGTGTCATCTGCATAAATGTCAACAAATGATTTCAGAATGTGATTTGGAAGATTAATGAAAATCAAGAATAGGGTTGGGCCTAGACCGGCCTAACACCGGCGTTGATACAATGTCTTTCGGATTTCTGCCGATTAGCAACTATTTTCATAGACCTACCAGAGAGAAAGGATAGATCGTTGAGTAGACATTGCCAGATATTCCATAGCTAGCAGGTTTGTAAAGCAACCCTTAGTGCCAGAACTTATCAAAGGCTTCTGATATGTCAAGACCCACTGCCCTATAAACAAAGCCCCCATTAAGAGATTCACTGATCCTATAAGATATCACAGTCAGCACATCAGCAGCTGATCTTGCTGTACAAAATTCATATTGATTGTCATTAAGTAGATTGTTTTTGATGAGGTGATTAGCACCTGTTTGGTTTATCGTGGATTCAAACAACTTACTAATGACACTAAGGAGACTGATTGGTCTATACTGAGATGAAGATGACTATTTTTTTGAATACTGGGCAGACTGATGAAATTTTCCAAGAAGATGGAAAACATTCTTTTAAGCAACGATTGAATAGCTTTGTAAAGATAGGAGCAAATTCCAGCAACAGATTCTTAAGGACAATGGCTGGAATATTGTCAGGACCAGTTGCCTTGCTGGAATCAAGGTCAGTGATAAGTTTGGCAACTTCCCGGACAGTTAAATGGATATCGCTTAGTGTATTTTCAGTCAATGGAGGAAATTTCGGAAGTAAATGTCCTTAATCGTCAAGGGTGGAATTTGAAGCAAGTATAGTTCCAAAAAGCTTTGCCTTGCCAGAAGCTGAGGAAATCACCTCAGGGCTTTTTATGATGCGTGGAATAGAGGTTTTACATCTGTTCAACACTTTGTTTGTTACCCTCCAAAACTCTCGAGAGCCAAGTCTCTGCTCAGCAATTCTAGACTTAATAGATTGGGCATAGTACTCTTTAACATTTCTTGTAATCCATTTGGAGTGGTTCCGAGCAATTTTAAAGGCAGCTTTTGCTTCAGGGCATCTGTTCCGATGATAGCAATGGAAGTAGTGATTTCGGTGAGCAAAGGCAGCAGCACACTCAGGGGTTTACCACAACTGGCTGTTTGGTCTCTGTTGGAATTTTTTTGCAAGGTATAAAACTCTCAATACCAGCGATTAACCAATTAGATATATCAGTGGCAGTAAGGGACATATTCCTTTTGAAAATTGACCGCAAAGGAATTTCAGAGATAAAAGATCTGAAGCTATCCCAATCAGCCTTTGTGTATCAATACACACTGCGATAGAAAGGGACATCAGAGGACTCTTTGAATTTAGAGTTTATCTTAATGGAAATAACTGAGTGATCAGAAGATCCTAAAGGAGATGGAACAGTAGGTGTACACTGTTCTGGGGCAAGTTACCAGAAAAAGATCAAGAAGGCTTGCAAAATGTCCATCAATATCAGGTACGCGGGTAGGTTTAAATACAATTTGGGTTAACTCATAATCAGAAGAAAAGTCATGACAAAGCCTTCCTTCATCAACAGTTTTGTTGGAATAGACTAGCCATTCCACATTGTGAATATTAAAGCCACCACAGATATAAATGTTGGCAGTGCTAGACATTTGTTCAATGACAGTAACTCCATCGTCTTGTGGACAATAGAGGGCTGAAAGAGGGATGAAAGAAGTACTGTGAGCAAGAACTACACGAAAACACATAAAAGGTAAGTCGAGATATTCCTTTGAAATGTCCCTACCACATGTAAAATCGTCTTTGATATATGCACAAATTCCATGGCCATGGTAGAAGAACCTGGAATCTTGTAGAAATCATCAACAAAATTTTACGGGCTAATGCCGGTTTCACAAAGAAAAACAAGTCAGGTTTTGTCTCATGTAAATGAATTTCAACCTCTGGAAAGTTAGAACGCAGATCCCTAATGTTGGTAACAGAGACCTGATAGTAGGGATCCACGTTAGCAGTTGAGGAGCTGGGTTTGCTCTTATTATTTGATTGAGAAAAAGGCATTGTAGAAATATGTGGAGGTCAGTAGATGTATTGTTAGCAAACACAGAGAGAATGAATGAACTATCTTTAAGAATCATTGAGGAATGAAGAGCCTTAGCGATTCCCACTAACTTGTCTTCGAGAGGCCACACCGGAAACTATGGTCCAGACTCCATTCACAAAATGGCAATAAAGCAGCTCTGATATTAGACACCTGCTGATAGGACAGCCTCCTTGGTAGTTACTCGAAAGTTCGGGTCCCTGTACTATCAGACGGATTAGGTTAACCTAGTTAAACGTTTACCTCCAGCACCCTTATTAGTGACATGGTGTCAAAGAAAGAAAACCTCCATACCATCTCTACATACCACTCACAATTAATAACAACTGACCCTGATAACAGCAACTCTTGCCCCTTTGTCAGAAACATCACCAATGGAGTATGAGGACTAAAGGACAAAATAGAGAAAGCGAGAGTTACGAGGCTACCGAAAGTAAACACAAGGTCCACTTTCTACTCTCCAATAGTGTGGATGGCCGTTGGCTCCAACAGAGCTCCTCCGCCCTTTGACAGCTCTTGTATTTAGTGCTGCTGGATGTCCACAATAGGGTTTGCACCCCAAAATTCCCTGTTTGTGGAATTTTCGGGGAAAATGGCTAATTTTTATTCCCCGATATTCGGGGTATTTTTCATTTTTCTCAAAAAAATGGAAGAATTATTTTTGGTACTAACTTGATGCTTTAGGCGATTTGTTGTTGTTTTCCATCTGGGAACTCGCTTCTCAGTTTTTCTCTTTTGGGAGCGCTTTGCTCAATTACGATATTTTTCACTAAAGAATTGTAAACAAAAGTGAAAATGTCGGGTTTAGAATTTCTCGTCGTGAGTCAGTCTCAGATCTCCTGCTTGACAGCATTTCTTAGGCTCTAACGACACTACCAAAACTAAGTGCAAGTTGTGTTCCAAGATTTACAAAGCTTTGGGAACTACCAAACGTTTGCTTGACCATCTTAGAGAAAAACACAGTTTGGATTTGAATGAACAAGCAGCTAGACTAGCAGGACCACCAGAAAAAGTACGAAAAACCTTATTTTTGACTGTCCGATTCGTTGGAAAAGTCTGAATGACATGATTCAAAGATTCCTTAGGATCTACAAGCAATTGAAGATGGCTTTGGTGCACATGGACTATGAATTTCAGTTCACTGATTGTGACATATGCAGACTAGATTATGTTAGCAATGCCTTTGAATGTTGTAAAATCTGCTAGCCTCGCCTTATGCAGAAAGGATGCAAATCTTTTAACAGCATAAACTATCACTGAAACAACATTGAAAGAGCTTGAAAAACAAAATTCTCTTATTAGTATGAAATTACATGAATCCTTTACTAAATGAATTTTAGAAAGAAGAGATTCTCAAGCTGCACATTTGATTTCTTATTTACATGATCCATACTTTATTACCAAGAAAAAAGATTTCTTTGGATTCAAAATTGAACGAAAGTCAATTCTAGATCTAGCAACAAAACTTCTCAAGTGACCCTTTTCTGTTGTTGTTGGAAATAATGATGAAGAAAGTGATACTGAAGCCAGCACTAGCCAGAAGAGGAGACAGAAAACTTGCCATTTGACGAACAAATTGACTTGGCACTTCAAAAAGCAAAACAAAGTACAAAATCTAATGCTAGACTAGAACTAGAAATGAAACCACCTGTAGTCAAAGCTGAAATGCAGCTGTATGAGCTTAAGGCTACCACTCAAAGACCTCCTAATCAAGACTTTATTTGCAAGTCACTGTTGACTGTTGCACAATCAAGTGTGGAGCCTGAGAGGTGCTTTTTTCTGCTAGCCTATTTAGTATTAAAATAAGAAGCAGATTGGCGATTCCACCCTTAACATTCTTGTGTTTCTACGTGATTTCTACAGAAAATAGAAAAATCCTATGTAAAGAGGTAAAATACAAAAAAACTTTAAGCAAAATCCCTTTTATCTGATTTTTTGGAAAATTTCGGGGAAAATTTGGAGAATCTGTCAAATTCCCCGTTCACCGAAAAAAATTTTCCATCGCGGAAAATGCAAACCCTAGTCCACAACACACACCTCATCAGACAAGCCAAGGCCTGCCTCATAGCGGTGCCAGTTTAGTCGTCGACAACTCGATTATGAAACAGGTTGTACTAGTTTACATGATACTAGTAGTAGGTATGAAAGAAGACCTGACATGACGATAAAGTTGCTAATCTCACACCGTCCGATAGTCCATTCAGCCTAAAAGAGGATCAACAACCACATCCTGATATTGACCTTAAAGGCATTATATAAAGAGTTAAAGAAATTTTAGTACAAGCACTTGACATTCAAAAAGAAAAACGACAAAAATAAAGGGCACAATTACAATCCAAACCTTTTTTTTAATCTAAAAGGTATTGAAGTTTCTCCGATAAATTTGGAGAAAAGAACGCATCCCTGATGAATGAAAAAAGGTATTAAAAGCAAAACTGCAAAAGAAGGGAGATTAAATTCTGCAAGAACTGCCAAAACAGAGAATCGTCACAGTTCCCCTTAGAATCATTGAAAATGTATAAGCACTACAACTGACCAGAAAATGTGTTATGGACAAACCAGATACTGGAAGGAAAAATTGTGTTCCTATAAGATTGTAATGAATTATTAGTACACAAACACATGGGTGAAACAGGGAAACGCAACTTTCCTTGATTTACTTTGGAAGAGCACTTGATTCCATACATTAAGATACAATCAGAAAAATTAAGAAGTATTTCAGTATTCAGGGACAGATCATTGGTATTATCAAGCCCCTGTGTGGGAGAATCTAAAACAGAGACCTACGTAATGGTCAACGTTTAAGCTGAGATAATAAAAAAAAGAATCTCTGCTTCCTTTGGTAAAGCTTTCTATTAGAGGGTTTTTTTAGGTAGGCCAGCGAAGATAAGATAACAGGTTTATAACAGACACCCATCAAAAGAATTAGGAGTCTAGATTTAAAGGAAGACCTCAGTCTTTTATTGCTAGACATGAAAAAAAGGAAACATCTAAAGAGACAGAAGAAGCAGGTTTGGAATTAAAGTTAATCACGCAAAAAAGAACCAACTTAAAATTAAAATTTATGTATAAGCTGATACTCTGAGAATTAATTACGACTAAAAATAAACTTTACAAGAATTTAGGTACCTATGACGTTACTGAAGACAGGAAAGCATGCATGGAAAAAGATGTTGCAATAAGAATGCGGACTACTTTCAAGTTGTGCTCTCTCTCTCTCTCTCTCTCTCTCTCTCTCTCTCTCTCTCTCTCTCTCTCTCTCTCTCTTCTTTTGCCAATCTGGAGGGTAAGGCACCTAAAAGCTGTAAACATGATTGAAAACTTACAAAAAGTTTCCATTAAGTAATGCTCCTTCTTACTGAGGTATGAGTAGAATCAAAACCATATTCAGGAAGTTACTCGTTTCCTTAAATCATCATGTTATGAATTTTTAGTATCCATAGTAAGTTTCTTGGACCATTGTTGTTAGTTATTACCAGCACATCACTGAAATTTACTTAGCTTACCTTTTTTCGATTCTTGCTGGTTATAACATCTCCCTTATAAGTGAGTCATATACCTTTTCTCGAACTGGCGTAGTTTGCTAGCAACAACCAATTTTCTTTATTTACTTCATAGAAGCGAGATTTTCCCTGTATCAATAGGCCAAGCATCAGTCTCATTCATCTGGTATCTACATGGTGTTAAAATGTGTATCTAGTCTTGACGTGTTTGTATTGCCTTTATGTTCAAGATACATAATGTTTTTCACCCTAGCCCTTCCTTTTCGTAATACCAAGTTTCCTTTAAGTGTATATATTTATAATTTTGACATATCTTGTTTACATAAGTGTAATAGTATAACTTAGAAAAAGCTGTTGCATGTGGCAGTAGAAATATTTTCTTCGCACTCCAGGTTAGATTTAGGCCCAGTGTTTTGTTTTACCACTGAGCCTTTAATGAAAGAGAATTTATCTTTTTTAATTCTTTAGTCTGTTTGAGTTATTTTACAAACATTCTTGGTATCTTGTGGTTAAAAATTAGCAATGGGTAACTGTTGAATAGTTCTGCAAGGACCAATAATGACCACCTTAAACAAAAAGACAAAAACTATGTTTGTTTTATACACATTTTACAGAAGCGCTATGAAAATACCACATAAAAAACTCAAATGAGAACTATAAGGCCAGAGAATAAAAGGAAAACAAGGAACCTTCTTAAAAAGGACACTGATACAGAAAGTAGAGGAACCAAGAGCGGGGTAGGGTGCCAGAGACCAGCAGGAGATTGGAACCAATGGAAAGCTATACCGTAGAATCCCAAAGCGTCGCAACAATGACCTGATTTAAAGTGAATAAAAATCGCTGTTAGTTTACCTTGGGACAGTGCTTCATGTT
This sequence comes from Morbakka virulenta, assembly GCA_003991215.1. NCBI lineage: Eukaryota > Metazoa > Cnidaria > Cubozoa > Carybdeida > Carukiidae > Morbakka > Morbakka virulenta. Next base: position 824,666 of record RDPX01000203.1, read on the forward strand.
TCGTGAGGGTAAGAAGGAAAAGTACGACTACGTCTGTGAACAGTCAACAGTTTTTCACAACAACTCAAAAAGGTGCATGCTGATACATAATGCAATGCATCCTGGGAACGTACATGAAATATGGCGGGAAATTTGAAATTGTATGTAAGTGTTATATCATTAATAAACACTTCATGCCACCTTGTTTTATGACAAGATGGTGTTTTCAATGTTGTGTTTCTTCTATGAGCAAAAAATTTAGTATTTTACCCAAAATTGAAATATACAGTGACAAAAGCCTGTGAGCTCTCAACCCTGAGAGGACATTTTATGCAAAAAGGTTTCAAATGAAGGAACTTGGTCCTGTAAGATTAGACATTTCATCAAATTAAAATAAAAGATTAAAGTTCAAATTGTAATGAAACCATGACTGGATCACAGCTTACAGCAAAACCAAAAAAATGTACTACTTTCACTCCCTTCTCTTTGGAGGAGATGAAAGACAAATACCATAGACAATGATTAGCAAAAGCAATTAGAAGCACTTCTCAGATTAATTGAACCACAAAAATGAGTTGGTGACTTAGATCCTTAAAACTGGTTTTGATTAGTAAGACATGTAAAAAGGCACTTTGATGCAACATTCTGCGTGCCACTTACAAACCGATAAAGGAACTTAAAATACAATTCATTGGATGCAATTTTTTCAATCATTTAAGTTGACTTAAGAGGCCATGATGAAAGTAGCAACTCATACGCTGAATATTCCTCGGATTGGAAAATTTTACTGCAGCTGTGGATTTCTCGTTATCTGAACGTTTAGACTCTGTTGTCAACAGGGCAAATCAATTGCCTGTTAAACTGAGTAATATGTCATTCCCCCGAACTAAAGTTTTATTTTTCGAGTTACCATCGGGATTGAAGGGCAGATTTTCCATATTTTTTTCTTTCCCTTTTCACGTTTTATAGCAGATACTCAACGAACAATACTTATAATTTGATTTTATGTTATCTTTTCCTAGAGTGTCAGTAGCAAAATCTAAAGTACTCCATCAGTCTTTTGCCAGGCCTGAAGAGAGATTTTTAACTGAAACCACGATTAATCTTGAGCCGTGAAAAGACTGTCAGCACTTGATGATGAATCTATGCCAGACGACAAACGGCTTTTTTACATTATAGGCAATTAAAGGTTACACCTGGAGATGGTAATTACTTCCTTCAAGGAATTGATCGATTAAAGAACCCAAATATATTTGGAACGGGTTCTAACAATGACAGGTTCGATAATTTTCAACACTTCAATTTATTGAAATATCACATATATTTGATAAAAGGAGCCGTGACTTAATAGTTAGTGCAACTGCACCGTAACCAAGAATTCCGGATTTGATTCCCCGAGAGGGCCACGTTGGAAATTCACAGAAGAATCCAAGTCCCTGTGAATGGCACCGTCTGAGCCCCAGTTACTGGGGGGAAATAACGTCAAAAAAAACAAGAAAAACAACATTTATTTGATAAAACGTATTGTAAATCTCTGTGCACAAAACAAAAATTTTGAAAGCTATGACATTTGAACTTTCCACTTTTCAAAGTTCCTTAACTTCATCTTCCTTTAACGTTAGCAAAAAGTAAGAATTCGGAACACATATTTATCAGTTTAACTTGTCATGGATCTCTGCTACGTAGATGTACGTGCTGGTGCTAAGCTTGGATAGTGAAAGAGGTCGGGTTAACACCCCAATCTCATAAAAATCCCTAAGTTACAGAGGTCAACGCCATAGAATTAACCCTACTTGGTTACAGGGATGAATTAAACCAGACTGATTGAGATATGACAGTCATTGACCAAAACGGTAGTCACTGTCCAGATAGTGGATTCCTTCAAACTAAAAGGAAAAACCAGAATAAGACGCTGAAATGCTCAAACTGTGTTCCAGACTGGCAAGCTTGCTCTGATTGTAAGAGAGTTAGGAAGGAAAATGGCCTCAAGCATCGCTATTAATTATTCAGAGAGAATGATAAAGGTCGAATGGAAGGTTTTCTTCTAATGGTTAACATGAAAATGGACAAGGCACTGCTGGAGTGAAAACCATTAAGCGAAGCTTCGGTTAGCCAGGTTGGGTTAAGGTTTGCAAAACTAGCAGTAATTGTGTATAAATGCCAGAATTGATAACAGCAATAAGAGTCAAGAACAAGTAGTCGGTAAGGATAGGATTGGAGTACAAAAAGACCCAATGGAAAATGGATCTATAATTTCTGTGAAAAGAACTATATAAATAGGAGGAACACAGTTCGAACTCAAGAAAATCTACAAGACTTCTCCCTTCAGAAACACACAGAGCCAAATTATTCATGTAATCATCAATGAAAGGTAGAAAAGTTCTTTGGAGGATGTCAGTGGCTACAAAGGGGCAGGAATTGGTAGTGATTACAATTGTGTAGTAGGAGTCATCAAGCAAAAACTACAAAAGACCAAGAGGGGTCTACAGAAGGAAGACAAGAGGATTTCAGCAAACTAAAAGATGAAAGGTTACAGAAACATTTTTACAAGAGGTACACAGCCGTTTCTGGATTCTTTCGGAAGATTAAGAGAAAGAGGAATAAGACGAAAGAAGAAAGAAAAATGGATTCAGTAGAATACAGGAAACAAACTTAATGAGAACTAAGATATCAAACAAAAGATCAACTCGAGTTAGACTGCAAGAGAGAAGAGTAGGCTCAAAGAGACTTTATCGAAGTTTGATGGACAGGTAATGGAAACGTTTGATAAAAGGATGTATTTTGAGAAATTCAAAGACAAAATTGAAGATACAGGCTGAAGGTTGGACATTAGAACACCTTTAAGAATCAACAAAATCCTGAACGGTAGATTAGGCATTAGTGAAGTAAAAGCGGAGGTAAAGGAACGAAGAGTCATTTTTGCCTAAATAGAAAAACAAAGAAGATGGAAAGAGCACTTTTGTTGAAGGATTGAAGAGGTCAGATCTTAATGAATTAGCATAAATTAAACCTGCAAAACAAGATATCAAAATGAGAACAGAATCGCCGTCCCTCACGGTCCTGAGACTTGCTATCCAAGATAAGAATGAAAAGGTAGCAGGATGTGATCATGTTACCACGCGATATGCTAAAGATAAATAAAAGCATGACACAACAGCTGCTCACTCCTTTTTTTAAACAAATTTTGGAGAATGGAAAAATCCCATAGAAGATAGGGATCATTCTGAAACTACCAAAGAAAGGGGGTCTGTTGGATTGAAAGAATTCGAGAGGCATCTGTTTACTTTCTCTGATTTGCAAAGGGTTCAAGAAGATTATACAGCAACTATCAACCCATGCTTTAAGTACATTCAGAAAGAACAAGCTGGGTACAGATTAGAAAAATCACGTTCAGATCTCATTTTTACACATTGATACGTTCTTGATCAAGGTAATGAGTGGAATTCTTCTCTATATGCTAAGTTCACAGACTTAAAAAAGCCTTTGACAGCATTTATCGTGAGTCGTTGAGGAGGATTTTAGGATACAACGGCATTCTTGTTAAGATTGTCAACATTATAAGGATATTGTATGAAGCTTGTTCTTTTCAGAAAAGTTGCGGAAATGAGCAGACTGACAGCTTACAGTTGAACACTAGAGTCAAACATGGTTGCACCTTAACCCCCTCTCTGTACGTGCTTGGTATAAATTAGGTAATGAAACATTTCAGGTGAAGCCAGGAAAAGAAAACGTTTGACCCTGACTAGTGTTTTGGAGTACCAAGAGTTTGTTGATGACATCCTGTTTTGAGTCCACTGCCACAAGGATATACAGGAGAAAACAGACCTTTTAGCTAGTTAACACCGAAAAAAACGTGACCGATTTCACATACTTAGGATTCAAGGTGACAGCTAACAGGGACACTGGGGATAAGATTCAAACATATATTTCAAAAGGAAGACAAGCATATGCAATGCTAAAATGAAAATAGATAGATAAATAACTAAACAGATAGATAGATTGATTGATAGATTGATAGTTAGATAAATAGATAGATAGATAGATAGATAGATGGACGGATAGAGATTTGTACGCCGTATACCAACTAGAATAATTATAAGACTAACTTTTAATTCGAATATTCACGATAAAAATTAATCATTGTTGGCACATGGTTTTATCTGCTGAAAGCCCATGATTTTTGTGACCTGTCTATTATTTTAATCCAAACCAAATGACTTGATCCAAGGGAGTTGCTTTCCAGCCATGACCGCATTAACAATTAAAGATTGAAGATTTTTAATGATTGCAATGAATTCCAGTCTTTAATTTTTTACTGGAAATAAGAGTACTTGACTTCTTATGGATCACCATGATATTGTGCAGTATAAGCCAGATTTACAACAGCAATTGGTGCTTAGGAGGTGTACTCAAATAACAACTGTATATCCTATGTTAAAACATATCTATGTAAGCAAATTACTGTTACAACTCTCAACAACAAAGAAACCAACCTTTGCCTCGATTCCTTTATTATTCCTTGTTCCTTTTCAATCTAAAAATGCTCTTCTTTCTATCAAAATTTAACTGTTACAAAATTGTGCTTTCTGAATGAGCAGGAAGTTAAAGGTTCATAAAACTCAAACCTTGCATACAGAATAAGAAAGATTTTCAACTGTTTGAAAAATTTGGAAGAAAACAAACTAATCTAGCGTTATGTTAAAATATGGATTTCCAATACGTAGCAATGAAACCGTAAACTTGTATGTGAAGTTTACACGAGGGTAGGTGCAGTTTTATTTTCTGGCTGGAGGCAAGAAAAAATGAAGGTTTTAAAGTTTTTCCAGCATTGGGAATGTCAAACTCTGGGGGATTTAAATCCCTTCTTTGTATTAGCCCTGTAGATAAGCTCTGACATTAGAATATCGAGTTCTCTTCAATAGTACTGAATTTATTCAAAAACACATGAAAATGGTCAGTTTAAAACTTTATCCTTTTTCTGTGATCAGTCGGTACCTGTATGGAGAGCCTAGTAAACTTAAAATATAATAAGCCATACATAAATATGAAGAAAAAGATAGATACCTGATTTTCATTTTCATGACATGTGCAATATTTGTGTCCAAAAAGTTAATTTTTGACAAAACATGAAAACAGTTTCTACATATTCTGATATTTTATTTCCTATATTTCCTATCAGCCCTGTTAATAGTAACAATAAAAATCTTCAGTCAGTACCAGAAAAATTCTCAGGTTTTTTGTAGGACTTTTACATTTGTTGATGAAATTACACAGTGCTCATTGGACCCAAAAAATATTCTGCTGTGTCCTATTCACATCAAAAGCCTATAAACGTTCTTCAAGCTGAGGTCATTAAAATTTCCTTGAAAAAGCTGCACAACGAAAGCAGAGTCACCTCCAGTTTCAGAAGATAATTTTGAATGATAATTTGTTCTAAGGATTAGATTAGTTGAATTCAACTAGCTGTCAAAATGTTTTGTACCAACATATTGACAATGTAACGATGGGCTAACCACTGAATTTGTCTTCGACTAATACATTTGTAGGCTATTTTAGAAGACTGTACACAAATTGCTTATGATATTACGTGTGAGAGACATGCCTGGGATACTTTTGCTATTCTCAAAATAAAAAAACAGCATCTTTAGTGTTTCCTATTCCAAAAATACAAAACGGTTGTTTGCCCTTTTAAACATTTCAGTAAAAAGATATTTAAGTTTTATCAAACCCAGTTTGTTATGGGAGGCAGTCTTCATTGGACAATACATGTTCGAACCATTCCGTTCTACCTATCCAAAAGTTTATTTAATGGTCCTATCGTTATTCGCTTTGCAGATAATTTGTGGGAGAAATAGATAAAATTGGCAATTTTTGTTAAGTAAAAGCTCCCCAATTAAAAAATCTGTATCGGTATATATTATCCAGCTTACAGAGTCTACTGAAATAGGCCTCTCAAAAGTGATATATATATATACTCAAGGTACCCTAGCTATGCCTGCTTTCGCTACTTGAAACACTTAATTACAACGGCGTCTTATTCGAATGCTATCGTGCTACTGCACTGAATGTAATTTCCACATTACGAAAATGTTTTCCTTATTTACAAATGATGTCTTACATGTTACAAAAAGGTCGTTTATAGCTTTAAGTACCTGTGTAATAATCGGAAAATAGCTACTATTTCTTTAAGCTTGATTGATATAAGAACTAAAAATAGGAATCTTGTATTTATGTTCGTCCTTGTCAAAGTGCCGTTTCCCGGCGGACTTTGGCTGCCAGAAAACGGCACCTAGGAGTTTGGAGCAGCCCCGTTCACTCGCTATGGCACCTCGAAAATGTTTTTCTCTGCCTTCCCCTTCTTCTTCTTCTGTTAGTCTTCCCTGTGATTGATAGGTTTTCTACTTCATCTTTTCTTATTATATGACCAACGAATCTAATTTGTCGTTGCTTAACTGTTTGTATTACTTTCTGAGATATTGCCATTCTTGTAAGTACTTTTTCGTTGGTCGCATGGGCTGTCCAACCAACTTTCAGAATGCGTCGATAAAACCATATTTCTTCTGCCTTCAGCTTCTTCTCCATCTGCGAGGATATTGTCCATCATTCACTTGGGTAAAGCAATATTGAGTGGACATAGCACTTAAGTATCTTTTCAGTTGATAGTTCAAGGCTTCCGTTAACAAGGATCGATTTGAGCTTTTGGAAGGCTTCTTTTGCCATGCCAATCCGTGATTTGATTTTGAACTCATATCGGCAGTCTTTGTGATAATGCTGTCGAGGTATTTAAAACTCTTTACTTACTTAATCTTCTTGTTTCCAATGCTCAGTTGACATTGGGTGCTTCCCCTCTTCTTGTTGTTAAGCGAAAGCCCCTGTCTGCCGCTGGCCTCAACTACTATATCCAGTGCTTTTGTAGGTCTTCAACAAAGTTACTGATCAACATTGCTTATCAGCTTACCTCGAGTTGTTGATGTTATGCCCTCCAATGACGCATCCACTTACATTATTCAACTCCCTCATAATCATCTCGCTGTATATATTAAAGCGATCAGCGGAAAACATGCATCCCTGTCTCACTTTTCGCTCGATGGGAAGGTAAACACTAACATCATTTGCTACTCTTACCGCAGATGTCTGTTTCCAGTATAGACTCGTAAAAAGGCATGGATCTTTGCGGTCGATATCAAGCAATTCCAGGACTTCTATAAGATTCTGGTATTTGACTTTGTCAAAAGCTTTGGTGTAATCAATAAAGAACAGGTACAAGCTGTGCCCGCATTTCCAGCCTTCATTCGCATAGCATTCTCAGCGTCCCAGCGTCTGTTACAAAACCATATTGTACTTTGGTTAGCTCTTCTTGGATTTTTTTTATGTTCTGGCCATGATGGCCCTAAGGATGATCTTAATCACATGATTAATTAAACTGATAGTGTGATGAAGTTCACAGTCGATTGCTCTTGATGTTTTGGGTATTGTTATGAAAACAGATTTATTACAGGTCCTTGGTTATCTCATCAGTTTCTTGGATAATGTCGGCTATTGTCGTTACTGTGTCATTTCAAAGTCTTCGAGCCCCTCAATTATTTCAATATCAACACCGTCTGGCCCGCAATCTTTGTTTCTTTTCATCTTCTTTATTGCTGACGGTACTTCCTCTTCCATGATTTGGGGCCCATTCATATTCTTCCTCACCATCTGTTCATTACTTCTCCATCATCGACGAGAACCCTTCCGTCCTTAGCCTTTGTGCAAGCACTGCAAGTCTGTGGGTTATATTCGATGGGTATTTTATTTTGTCATTCATCTCCCTAAGACTTTTGAGCTTTGTTTTCTTTATCTCTGCCCACTCCTCGTTCAGCCATGCCACTTTTCCACCTTTACATTTGGGTTTTATTTTCTTAAGCTCAGCTTGAAACGCAGTGCAACATTATGGTGAACAGCGAATGCGGGAAAAATTTGGAGTTCATTTGGAGTTGAAAGTATTTGACAGAGCTAAATCTGCCATCGAGTTAGCACTAGAGGCAATTAATATCCAATTTCATCAACTCGGCTTGGTACGTCAAAAGAATTCGGTTCTTTTGGACAGGCAGTCACAAAAATTGACAGGTTGCCTAAATCGACTTTTTTTTCATTAAAAAAATCCACTTGACTTATGTTTTTCAATTCTGGTGCCTTGGTCCCGTCTAGTAATGAAGTTAATTTAAATGTTATTTAATAGATAAATAGATTGATAGGCTGATAGAATAAGACTTGCGTTTACACTGGAGAGTGCTAAATATTTGTAATAAACCCGAGCTATTGCAGTGAACTTGTAGAATAAATACATTTCTTGTGCAAATAAAAGGTTCACGTACTCGACGATTATCAAGCATCCATAAAATAGTTACATATAAACAATTCTGCACTACACAAATCAGACATTTTACAATTCCCACACCCTTTGCTCTACAAGATTTCAGTAAGTCAGGCCACCAAGCAAACAACCCTTCAAATTGCCAATGTACAATAATATTACCCAACAACGTCGTTTTAATATTATCTCAATAAAACTAAAGAAAGGTAACCATTAGTTTTTCTATTACTATAATTAGACATTGTTCTTTATCTTTTCCCCGCACTCTTTTCTGATAACATAAGCAATTATGGAACAATAAATTTTAGGAAAGGGGATGTTCTCTCGTCGGTGTGTAATGTGTCAATAGACAAAAGCTTTTCGGAAAGAAATATCAGCTTACATTATTATTGTAGTAATATATTAGGCTTCAAATTGTACATAGTAAGTGATTTGGGTATTTATTTGTCTTGTTAATTGAATTATTAGATATTTCTATATTTGAAAACACCAAACGATTGAAGTACCATTTTGAATTAACAATCCACTTAATACGTTCATCTTCAATTAATTATTACTCAATTTTCAATTGTACATTTTATTTTTTGTCAACTGCTTTTTCTGTTCTAGTTTCTTATCAGAATCTTCTACGCAAAAAGCAAGCAAGGATACATACGAAACTGATTACCGAATGTTCCGTTGACTCTTTTATGAATTTTTTTTATATTCTCGATTAATCGTCAATGTTCTCGTTTGAAATTGTTCTTCGTCCATTTTTGACCCGGCTATTTGATGATTAAATGATTAATTAAATATGCGTTTACGGGTGTTTAATAAAATGATTAAGTAAATACCGGTGTAAGGATACGTTTCCAATTCTTTACCGTGGATTCTATTGCTAAAAGGCCCCAGGAAGTGCTGCCTCATTCCGCGTAGTGGATTTTTTTTTGTTATGAAAAAGTTGATATTATATTTTTAGTAGACTAACAAAAATATGCAGTTCGCCAACTGGTATCTTATCAATTTTTTTGCAGCAGTCTCTCAAAACAAGACCTGAGGACTAATACTACGTATTCAGCTAAATAAAATAGAAAAATTAGTATTCTAAATTATTAACTAGGGAAAATTCATCTTTATACCCCTCCAGCTAGTCTTGTTGTTTTTTAATGGAAATTCTTTTTGTGACAACTGATAAAGCAGAATTCTGAACAAAGAAAAGTCATATGATGGCTTATTTCCATTTTTCATCATAAATGAAAGTTTATTCTTTTATTCTTTCCTCTTTTTATAAATTTCCAAAATGACATTATAATGTGCACTTCTCAGGTGGTGGCTGTATTTTACCTTTTTGACACAACATATGTACTGGATAGGATTTGTCCTCAAATTATTACCACAAAGAATTAATTAAACAACCAGGAGAGCAAAGAGGGTATTAATAATCAAGTTTTTAGCTATCCGACATGAAATGAAACGGGAAAGAACGTACAGTTGGAGGCATTATACTTCTTTAACAAACTGACGTAAGGGCAATGAGAAATAAAGTACAATCATTATAATAAAATTCTGATTGCTTCTGGTTGAGTAGAATCGTTGTAGCAAGGTTTTAATTGTTTGAAATTCTGCTGACAGAATTGCAAGAGTAGTTAAAGATTTATCCACTGTTTAAAACGTAGAACAAGATGCAATCATAGGTCAACAGTGATATTTTGCATTTCAATGCTCTCCACATATCAGGTACCTATCCCTACAGAAAAATCTTCAGGCCTATGACGAATGGTCAGTATTCTTTTTTTCAAGGGGTTTTAAAAGAAAAGGAATAATTTAACTGGAAATTTCAGCATAAAATAAATGATCAAATTGAAATTTTATGTACAAGTATTTCCTTTATGACCAGTAACTGAATGCCAAATATGTAACCTAAGAGATTGGGGCACTGCTACCCTTTTATTGATAGAAAGATTGAACGGGCTTCTTATAGTTCTAAAAGGTTATGGCAGTATATACTATTAGAATGCTTAAAAGATATTTTCAACAAGGTTAAACCAGGTTATTTAAGTGGAAAATTAAAATTAGGTATAACTTTATCTTGAAAATCCTGAACTTTATGGACTCAGAGGAAGTCATAGATGTAAGAGCTTTATCATGTCATGAGTCGTAAGCTTTTTCTGAGCTACGTTTCGAGAGATACTTCTCCCATCGCCAGGCTACTGAAATGATTAGATACGGCTATTTTATACTTTGGTAGTGTGGACGTGAGTGTAGACAGGGCTGGAGTTGTTTCGGGAAGTGGCGCCATACCTATGTTGTGCTTGTTGTGTTTGTTGTGTTTCTTTCTTCAGTGCTGGAAGCCATATTACTGGAAGGGTGTAGGATATACTGTTGATGTGATTGCTGCATTGCAAGGAATGGATTGTTTCTTTTATTTTTCTTGTTGTTGTATTGATTTCTTTGTCTAAAATTCTTTTATTTTCCCAGTCAAAGGTATGATCCTGTGTCCAGCAGTGTTCGACTATTTCATGATTCTTGGTGTCACCTTTCTGAACAGCTCTCTTGTGTTCTTTTTCTCTTTGACCCAAGGAACGCTTTGATTCACCTATGTAGGAGGCAG
>RDPX01000203.1:836033-881574 GCA_003991215.1 Morbakka virulenta
GTATTTCTCTTCGTTCTTCTTTCTCCATGGTGAATGTGATATTTGACTGCATGCTGTTGAGGTGTTCAAAGAAACCTTGTAGGTGATCCTTTTTGATGAATGTAAAGACATCATCAACGTACCTTTCCCATACAGTCGGCCCTTGGTCTGCTGTTGATAATGCCGTGGCTTCAAATGCTTGCATGAATATTTCAGCAATGACCGAGGATTTAGGGGCTCCCATGGGTACACCGTTGGTTTGTGTGTAGATGTCATTGTTGAAGAGGAAGCATGTGTTGGTGAGAAGTACTCGTAGTAGGTCCAGGATATCTGAAGGTTTCAGTGTGGTTCTTGATGGCAATGAATCATCATGTTTAAGAAGGTCCTCTACAATTTGTAAGGTGTCTTCAATGGGGATGCTTGTATATAATGATGTGACATCAAAGGAGACCATGATTTCATCTTCTTGGATTCTGAGGCGGACTTCCAGATCTCTGGAAGTCCGCTTCACTCACTTTCACATTACATAGCTGACCTTCTGCGTCCCTACACAAAGATGAATCCACACCACTGTAACAACAGCACTGATTTTGCCGCCTTCATTACACACCAAAGAATCCAAGAAGATAAAATCATGGTCTCCAGCCCTGTCTAAACTTATGTGCGCACTACCAAAGTATAAAATAGCCGTATCTAAACATTTCACTAGCCTGACGATGGGAGAAGTATCTCTCGAAACGTAGCTCAGAAAAAGCTTACGACTCATGACATGATAAAGCTCTTACATCTGAGGTATAACTTTAGCCTCTCTAAGATTCCACAGTTTTGTTACCTCTTCCTTAAGATTATGGTCTTTCTCAATTTTCTCGGTTTCTTTCTCCTTCACCCTTGAGTCACCTGGGACAGCTATATCAATTATTGCAGCTTCCCTCTTAATTTTGTCGACAGACACAATGTCTGGTTTCCTTTCAACTGCGTGCTGATCACATTGGATCATGAAGTCCCAAAGTAACTTAAAATTGTTGTTTTCTATTACTCCTTCTGGTTTTTGGTTATACCAAGCATTTGCTCTATCTAAACTAGCTTGTCTACACAATAAGCAGTGAAAATATCTTGCAACGTTATCATGTCGTCGTCGTTTATATTCTCTTTGAGCTAACTTGCTACGTTCACTAACAACATGCGTGACACTTTCTCCCCTCTGATTACACATCCTACACAGGGGTGATTCAGCTGTCTTATCAATGTGACATTTCACATACTTTGTCCTTAGAGATTGCTCCTGAACGCTACAAATTAGTGCTTCAGTTGGAATTTTAAAATCACCCTTCTTTAACCAAAGCAATGAGTCACTCCAACTTACATCCTTGTTATACCTTATGTACTGACTCATGCCAACTCTGCACCAGTTTATTCTCTGTACCCCTTTTTAGTACAGCAGGGTCTACTGACTGTTCAACTTTCAAATGGCCATGATCCTTGACCATTTGGAGCATTACCTCCGTACTCCCTTTCAAATACCAAGCAAGATTGTTCTCTTCAGACTTAACACTGTTTGCAATTTCATTCAAATCTCTTACACCATCTTTTCGTTTGATGTAGTGTCTGTATACATCGCTGTTCGGGTTCATACCTTTGTTCTTCGTCAATAATGTCCTAGTTCTTCTGTCGAGTCGATTTAACTCGTCCTTTCTCCAGTTGATTACCCCAGCTCCATATCTCATAGGCGATACTGCCCATGTGTTTATTGCCTTGATTTTATTCGGCCATTTAGTTTCGACTTTAGAACCAATCTGGTATGTCGAAAGTATTCCTTTATAAACATGTCCTTCATCTTAGTTTCTTTCACTTTGTCGGCATTGATTATTCCCAGGTACTTACACCCTTCCTCGATCACCTCCTTAATAACCTCACCATCACACAATCTAATGCCTTCAGTCTTACTCAACTTTCCTCTCTTCAAAATCAACACAGCGCACTTTTGAATATTAAACTCCATCTTTATACCCTGGCTGATAGCATGTACTGTAGAGACAAGACTGTTAACTTCCTTTTCACTTCTTGCGAATAATTTTAGGTCATCCATAAAAAGCAGGTTATTTATCTTTGCATCTCCTAGTGTATATCCAGCGGACATCTTTCTAAGGACTGATGGCAAAGGTATCATGCAGATGACAAATAACAGAGGCGATAAGCTGTCTCCCTGGAATGTTCCCCTTCTGATATCAGCTTCTCCAAGTGACTCTCCGCAAGCAGTCAGTTCAGTCTTCCAATTCTCCATTGTCCCTCGACAAATTGTACTATATTGTCTGAGATGTTAACATTGTTTCATGCACTCCAGAATTCAGGAGTGTGGGACCATGTCATTAGCCTTCTTGTAATCAACTCATGCCATGGCCAGATTTTTCTGTTTTCTCTTGCTGTCTGCTAAGATGGCTCTGTCAGGAAGGAGTTGGTCCTTCGTACTGCTGGAGTTATGTCTACATCCCTTTTGCTCATTCGGCAGAACACTATTTTCTTCAAGATATTTGTATATTACATCGGATATTATGCTAGTTAAAAGTTTCCACAAATTTACAATGGTACAAAGGTACAAAGAAATCGATCTAAAGTTCCCACCTTTGTTTTCTTTAGTTTTGTCTTTTTGGTAAAAAACAGTTCTTCCCTTTGTCAATCACAAAGGTACATCTGTTCCATTATTTATCATATCATATGCAACGCAATGTGACAGTGAAGAGTTGTTAGTGTTTTGAACCAATATCCCTGAACTAGGTCAGGGCCAGAAGCTTTCCAATTTGGGAGCCTTTTACATTGCTTCTTTACTAAATTTTCAGTGATTATGAGGGGTTTCTGTTGGTATTCTCCTTTTTCTACCTTCAACTCTCTAAGCTACACTGCGTCACACTCATGGTTTTCCCTTCGTAACCAAATATTGGATCAAAACTGCTTGCTTCCTTTAGCATTTGGCACAGCATCATTCGCTCTTTGTTCTCCATTAAGTTCTTTGTATACTTTTTTCTGATCCTGGTTAAACAGCCTGTTGACTCTATATTGCTCAATTCTTTGTTCATAACTTCTAAGCTTGACAATTTTTGCATTGAGTCGTTGTTTTAATTCCTCAATCACGACACTCAGCCCTTTTCGATTTATTCTGTACTTGTTTTCTAGCTCAGCATATTTTCCCTTCTTCAATTTTTCATCATTTTGCTTTCTTTAAAGAATATTAATATGTCGACGCAGCTCATTTATGGTTTCGTTAATTCTTCTCTTGCACCAAGGTTCTTTCTTTGTTCTTCTAAGATTGCTTCTAGCTAGTTTAAGTCCCAACGGTCTCCCTATAAAGATTGTCACTCCTTTTATCAAGTTTTTTGTACCTGTTACCGAATTAGTCTCAATGTCACCAATAATTGCATTGACTTTTCCCGTCAATTCTGACAACCTTTTCCTATCTACATTTTTAAACCCTGGGAAGTATGAATCACCCTCGCAACTTGCAAAAGTTTCTTGAATTTCCCGAATCACTTCCCTTTCCTCCTTGGTTCTACTGCTTGTTGTGTCTACAACAAAGTTTTCAATTTCTTCATCTGCATTCACTACATCTGATTCAATAGCGTTGCCCCCCCCCTCCTCCCTCAGATTCAGTTTCCTCAAACCCTTCGTCATTTTTATCACTATCGTAAACTTTTCTTTTTATCATTTCCATCTGAACAGCTGACAACCACTCTTTCTTGCGTATTGCTCTTGCCTGATTACACAAATTTTGTTCACTGATGTAAAATAACCCTCCATCTTTCCAGATTCGATGCATTCGTCGTCGATATCCTCTTTTGGGTTTACCATTTTTTGTCAACTGGCTCGCTCATGAAATAACACTCGATCACAGGCGCATTCACCTTATCTGTCCACTTTCTCCTTGCAGTCGCAGGCTGACGACCGGGCCCGCGCTGCTGCGCCACGGTACACCTGCCGGGTGTGGCACCTTCACATAAAGTTCCGCTACCATTCACGCCGTTATTTTCAATCACTTGGTTTATCATTTCATATTCATAAAGAAGGTAGTAGAAGGTGTCACAACCATCAGTATTTTGCTCAAGACACCATCTCTAGAGAAGCCGCTAACCAAAGCTGAAGATCCAACTTTGACCATAAGACACCGTTACACCTCGCCAGACGTCAACCTGGAATTTACAACTACGGTTGGTTTGTTCTTCGGAGTTTTCCTTCTCCAAGAATGGCTGCCGACCAGAGCTAATGACCCCATCCTAGCCAATCCTGACCAGAAAGTGGAAAAGGACAGACTTAACAACGCCGGACGTCAATCCAGCATATCAAGGTCTCGAAGTAGGCTAACAGGTGCTACACCTTACCCAAGGGTGACCTGGAGGTAGTTGTGGCAAAGGGTAACCTCATTCGCCCACGTCGAANCGTGATGTCTGTACACTATTTTTAGCATCCAGTCCTCAGTAAGACTCAGGTATCTATGGAGACCAATAGTGGATGTTTTATATGCAAGCTCTAATTGAGTCAGGCCTCTACCTCCTTCCTTTCTTGCTACGTACAAGCGGTCAATGTCAGCTTTGGGGTGGTGCATATTATACATGGTAAGTATTTTATGTATTTTGGTGTCAAGTTTTTTAATTTCGCTAAGATTCCAGTCAATTACGTTGTAACTGTAAGTAATGACCGGGATTGCCAGTGTATTTAGAGCCGTAATCCTGATTTTAGAGTTTAACTCGCTCTTAAGAATAACCCTAGTCCTTCTAGCAAGTTCTTCCCTTAATTTCTCTTTCATATCTGAGTGTTGAATCCCATTAGATTCGTTCACACCTAGATATTTGTACACTTCCTCCTGATCCAAGACTTTAATTACAGTTTTCTTATCGAGATATACATTCACAGATCTGGTCAGCTTACCTTTTTTGAAAGTAGCTTTTGCACATTTACTTATACCGAACTCCATACCAATATCGTCACTGAACCCTTTTACAGTTTTCAAAAGCCCTTTAAGTTCACTATTATTTTTTCCGTAAAGCTTTAGATCATCCACATAGAATAAATGGGAGATCTTATCATTGTTAATCTTATATCCATATCGTGAGGAATTCAGTTCTAAAGACAATGGAATGAGTGAAGTACAAAAAAGGAGAGGAGAGAGGGAATCACCCTGAAAGATTCTTCGTTTAATAAAGATATCGTTGCATATAATCGTACCATTCTCATGAGAGAGGTGTAGTCTTGTTTTCCATTGAGTCATATTAAACTCCAAAAATTCGATAATAATCGGGGAAATTTTGAAAAGAATAAGTGAAAGCAGAATCCAACCATGCGGCACGCTATCGAATGCCTTTTTGTAGTCGATCCACGCGCAGCTTATGTTTCTTTTACGGGTATTACAATTTTCGAGAATCATTTTGTTTATTAATAACTGATCCTTGCATTCATATGAGCCTCTTCTTCTTCAACTCAGACACAGTTATACTTTCCCACTGTTGTTCATTCACATTTTCATTGGCATTTGCTGTATTTGGGATCCATGCAGCAGATTTTTTTATGACTCTTTTCCTACCCCAAGATTCCTTTCCAAAATCTTTTAATATCCGCCTGACTTAGGGTTTCTTTAACTCTATCTTGTTTTTTACCTAAATCCCTGTAAAATTTTTTCGCTTTTGTCTGAAATATCTTGTTCTGCGGATAGAAGTTGCTTCGCTTTTCAAACCTTCTCAAACGCCTTCGCTTGCATTTTTTGTTTTAATTCTTCCTTAATTTAGGGATTTCTGGTATACTTGCTATCCTGAACTTTCTTTTAACGTTTCAAAATTTCCTAGTTTTTGGATCCTTTCCTCTTTCTATTTCACTCAAAATCGATATCTCACCGCGCATCTCTTCAACCTCTTTCTCAATATCTCGCTTCCACTTGGGTACTCTATGATGGTTAGGTTTCCTTGGCGGTTTTCTCTTAATACCTTTGCTTGTTTCAATGGTCTTAGCACATGCATAGAGAATAGTATTCAGTTCAGTTATATTTACGTCAACGTCTTCGCCAAAATCGTGGAGGGCCAGGTTTGCCATGATTAGATATTTATCTTGTGATCTTTTCAATTTTATTTTAGCGAGACCGTCACGCTCTTTCATATCAACAGATTCAAATTTTTCAACATTAGCTATTATTTCATCTTTAAATCGAGCAAGCTCGGCATCATCAATTTCTCTTCTTTCTGCATCTGGTACAGCTTCAGGGTCTTGGATTCGAAAGCGCTGATCACCATAATTGATTACGTCATATGTAGTGTCATGGTTCCTGGTACCTCCCTGTGTTAATTCATCGTCAGAACCTTCATCAACTGGAATATCTGCAAGTGCTTTATCCTCATTTTCTAAAACATTTGCACCCACACCTACAACAGCTCTAATATCCATTTTTACTTTCTCCTTGGTTTCTCTTAGTTCGAACTCTGTTAAGCTATTGTTTTTCAAAATATCTCGCCTAATATTGGCTAATTTATTTGCATCCAAATAAGTTCTCACATTTGGATTTCGTTTTTTCCATATATTGAAGGTATTTTCAGTATGGCTCCATGCCGGTTTTTCTAGTGACATATAAAATGCATACATAATTTCTACATAATCCTCTCTGTTCCGTCTTTGTCGTTTTTCTTTTGTTTTCTTATTTGATGACGTTTCTCTGGATGGGCCAGCTGGTGGTAACCACGATAACTTTATTTCCAAAAACTATTGGGGCTACTTAAAGAGTGTGCGTCAAAAGAGCTCTACAAAACTTCCTACCTTCTCAAAAGTCTGTACTTTTCAAAAATACTTTCATCATCAACTCCTAACAAACATTATACAATTCCATCATAGATACCGTCTTTTAACGAACCCGAGCACCCTTTCAACACTGATCCTCAATCATATTAAAAAAAACATCAGTTATTCGTCGCCTGAAGTCATCTGCCTCATCATGCCCACTACATAAAATATCCATAATTTGCATTAAATGATGTCCCTATCTACGGTGTTTCCTCACATAAATAAATAAAATCATAAGAATTTCTGGCAAAGTTCCTCTTGAATGGAAAAAGGCCTTTACGATTTTAATACACAGGAGGGGTAACACCAATAGCCATTCTAACTTTCGACCAATTACTCTTGGAACCGTTCCATTAAAAGTTTTCACATCCTGTTTGCTTGACTCAGTATTTGAATACCTAAAGAATAATAACTTTGTTGAACATAAGATTCAAAAAGGCTTCACTTCCAAGATCTCGAGTACCTTAGAACATACTGCAATGATGGCACATGTGATAAACAAGGTTCGCACTAATCAACGCTCCTTAGTCATTACTCTTTTAGACCTAAAAATGATTTTGGTGAAGTTCATCATAACCTAATAACATCTGTTCTTGATCACCATCATATTCCTGGCATTATCAATTCTTTAATCACTAGCCTTTACACTGAATTTAAAACAGTATTTATCACTGATCATTTTACAACTAAAGCAATAACAGTTCTACTACGCTTTAATATGTGTTTTAACACATTCATTCAATATATCAGGGCTGAAAAATAGAACCAACTTGGTTTTTCACCTCACCATAAGAACGATCGCATGTTCTATCCTGTACAGTAGTTTCAGTTCGCAAATGATGCTGCGGTCATTACAAGTGGGGAAAGAGAGAACCAGCTTCTTTTAAACTGTTTTACTCAATGGTGTCAATGGGCCAACATGATCATAAGGGTTGGTAAATGTGCCAAATTCGGAATCAAAAAATTCACTGTAAGATCTCTTCAATTTCAACCTAAACTTTTTGTTAATAATGAAACTGTACCTTCTGTAGCCATGGGGGATGCCTTTAAGTATCTTGGACGTTACTTTGACTTTGAAATGACCAATCAGTCTCACAAATCCAAGCTTCTGTCTGTTTTACTAGATCTTCTCAAACAAATTGATTCTTTACCTACCCATCCAAAATACAAACTGCGCCTCAATAGTGAATTTGCCCTCCCAAAGGTTTCCTGGCACCTTACTGTTTCAAATGTTTCTAAGACTTAGGTGACAGAAAATCTCGACAACCTGGTCTCGAAATGCATAAGCCAGTGGCTTGACCCACCTATAAGTGCCATTCTTAGCTCCATTATTCTTTCCAAAAATCAATTTGGACTCAACTTGCAGCTACCTACCACAACACGTCTACAATGCCAAACTGTCACCCGTAACGCTCTGAAATTGTCACCAAATGATAATATCCGAACACTGTGGAAAAACACAAGCAATAGTACCAATATACAATACAATATTTATAAAAATACAAAAGAAGTTCTGAAAGCTGTGCAGACAGAACACAAGGAGCGTTTACAAAGTCATCTAACTACTCAAGGTACAATTCTTTCATTTCTGTTTGATAACACAACTTCAAAATATAACAAGTCTTGGTCTGAATCTCAAAGTGAGCTGCCCGAAAATATTTTCAGCTTTGCCATTCATTATTTGAATAACACCCTTGGAGCTCGTAAAAATCTATCTAAATGGAAACTTAGTCTATCGTCTTCTTGCTCTTCCTGCTTTGAACCAGAAACCCTTCTTCAAGTTGTCGCCGGCTGCAAAACGTATCTTCAGGAAGGTCGATATACTTGGCGACACAACTCAGCATTACAGCTTTTAGCAGAAGCTCTCAAATCTCTTGAAGGCTGTACAATTTTTGCTGATATCTGTGGATTCTTATCGCCATGCATTATAACTGGAGCTGCCTTGAGGCCTGATTTGCAGTTAGTTACTCCACAACAACAGTTATACATTCTTGAAATAACGGTGGGGTATGAAACAAACCTGGATAAAAATGCTTCTCGCAAAATATCGTTCTTTGATTCGTGATTTACATTCCAGTTATTCAAAAGTTAGTTTCGTAAATCTCTCCATGAGCTCATTAGGTATATTCGATAAATCTTGTATTACTTTCACTTAAATGTGCAACGCTTTGAACATAGACAACAAACACGAGCCCTCTCTTTTAACCAAACTTTCCAGTTTAATCATTCGCACTACATACTACATATTCTGTCGTAGAAATCAACCATGGACCAAACCTGAACTATTGTCGTTTTATTAATTTTGTTAGTAACATATCTAATTTTGTTAAATAGGCAAGCCAACGCAAACTACCTTGATTAGAGAGGTTTGTAATTGTATGTGTTCAGGTGAAAAAAAATAGGTTTCCATTATTATTATTATTATTATTATTATTATTATTATTATTATCTCGATTTAAAATATCTTTCTCACTTAAAAATGCCACCAAAACTCGTCGTTCGTGCAAGAACTCACCAGATAACTTTTGCAACATTTGTAGAAATTATACCATAGTATCTCGACGTAGGAAGTTTTCCAATGTTATTATCAGAGCCAATGAAAAACACTTTGACTGCAAGCCAGACCTGGATAAGACATGGGCTCCTCGAAATTGTTGTGTCTCATGCTTTAGTGGACTGCATTACTGGGAAAAGGAAGACAGGAAGAAGATGCCCTTCACTATACCTATGATCTGGCGTGAGCCAACTGATCATTTATCAGATTGTTATTTTTGTTTGACGCAATTTACCCATAGTATCGGGAAAGTGAGGAGAGTCACGAGCTATGCAGTAGTTAGGTCTCCCACTCGACCAGTGCCACTTGATGATCACCTGCCAATACTTGGCTCCTCACGAATGGAAGACACTCAACATTCAACCCCCGACCTCAGCGATTCCCTATCTGGACCCAGCTATGAATCCCCTGACAGCAAGGTACACCTCATAACGCAACCCGAACTCAATGACCTCGCGTGTGATTTGATGCTTTCCAAGCAGCGCTCAGAAATACTTGCATCACTGCTCAATGACTGGAACATGCTGGATCCATCAACGCGGATAACTGCGTTTTGCACACGCAACCAAGAATTAGCCCAGTTCTTCTCAATGACAAACTCTGTATGTCACTGTGTCGATGTTGTTGTACTGATGAGCACGATGGATATCGAGTATACTCCAGACGCCTGGAGATTGTTCATTGATTCTTCGGTCACTAGTTTGAAAGCTGTGCTACTCCACAACGGGATTATAAGTCCAAGTATTCCTATCGCTCATACTGTTGGCATGAAGGAAACGTACGACACGATGCAGATTGTCCTTAACCTCATAAAGTTTCAGGAGCACAAGTGGGCCATATGTGGCGATTTCAAGGTAATCGGACTACTGCTGGGCCTTCAGGGTAGACAAACGAAGATCAAAATGAGATAAACGAAGATATAAAATCGCAAACAACTTTTGAAAAAATGTTGTCCAGTGTTATATGAACTTTTTAGCGTAAAAGAAGAAACTAAACAATATATTACACTATCATAAGATTTAAATCTTTGACATCAAATTATCAGGAAAATATTAAAAATGACGAAAAGTCTTAAATGCAATTTATGACACAAATACAACAAAAATCACTAAACATATCATACAGGGATATACAACCTTTGCGAAGGTTTAAAAGAGAAGACAAATCATTGATTTTTCCTACACTTGAAAATGTGGAAATATTATGTTATTACAGTATCCATTTCATGGTATGAACATACTTCAAGAGCAGTCATTGAAGGATGCTATAGTACCACAGGACTTATATGAAAAACAGTTATGCAAACTGATATAATGCACCTGTTGATATATTGTCAAATAATAATAATAATAATAATAATAACAATAATAATAATAAGACAGGGCAATACATACAGTTAATGAGGTAGCTCCTTATAGTACTGACATATGATCAAGTACAGAAAGAAAAACACACAGCCACTCATGAAAAATATTTCATGAGTGGCTGTCCCCTTTAAGCGAAACGTTAGAAATAAAGCAACCGACGAATCATAAAATGCAAAGATCTTGAAATAAAAGTTTTTAAAATAGGAAGCATGTTATTGTTAGACGATTATTTTTGTTGGAACTTAGACCTAATTAGAAGGTAAATTGATGAGCATGGTTTAAAGATTCACCCAAGGATCACCATTAAAGAAACCCAAAAGATGGTCTTGCTAGGATTATCAGACATTCTTTAGAGAGCCCTTTTTCTGTAACCATATGAATGGGGCTTAAGCCATTCAACCAAAGTTTAGTTTTTGCCAAAACACTTCAAATCACAGACACTGACGTCACAATGTACTGCTGCTACAACTACTACTACTACTATTACTACTTCTACTACTACTATTAGCAGCAGTAGCAACAACAACAACAATAATAATATTGGTGTTTAACCACAGCAGCTAATAAAAATAAAATATTGATAACGGTAATAATATAAAACTAACCGTAATGATATTTTAAAATTAGTCAACAATGTTTTCAGTGAATCTAAAAAAATAAATTAGTATTCATACGATTGATTTTTTTTAGAACACTGGATCATTTGAAAAAGAGCCTTTTTACTTCCAACCATATGCATAGATTTTGTTCTGCTTGTAATGTAGCCTGGGCTTCTTGTATTATTCTTACAGTTTTTAGTAGTTATGAGATGACAATTGTTGACCCAGTAAATGACATTTTATTTCTATCAGCAAATTAAAGGTTTTAATAATTGAGTTCTGTGTGGGGTTCCAGCATAATTTATAGCAGATAGAAATAAGGTAATGACAGTAAATGCTACCCATGATGATAACATTCACAACAGATCAAGTAAGAGTGAATTGCGGTGACAACGTAAGAGCACACTTGGTATGAACTACTGTGATTGCGGTTTTCTTAAGGAAACTCAGTAGAGGAATTTCCATGGCATTTTACTGAAGTTAATACTATTAACCAAACTGCGGCGTCCTTTGAAGAGTAGAGGTTTATACGGGAGCAGTTAACGGTACACGAAATGCACTTTTTATCAAAAAGCAAAATGTTTTTTGAAGAATTGCAGGAATCTTTACCCAATATGTTGGTTGTGGTTAGTTAATGATGTTATAGCTGTTTGTTTTTGTAAAGGAATGTCCCATATTTTCATAAAATTTGCATGTTGAGGTCTGGTTATTCCAGTTATAAAACATTATTGTCTAAAAACGGTATTTCTTAATGTGTCGATTGGATGAATATATGTAGAAGGAGCAGATTGTTGTAGCACTTAGGTGGGCGTTAATAGCTGGATTAGAATAAATTTGAACTAAAGGTAATCTGCACCTTTCATATATAGGACGTTTTTCTATTGAAGGTTATACTCCATTAGCAAGTAATGACTACATAATGGCTTAATGAAAACTAATGATATATTCAAGCTCTTTATTTTACGATACAAACCAAAAATGGTTAACAGATCTATAAAAGCAAGCCAATTAAATGCCTACGTGTGCTTTATAACTACAGCTTATGAAAATATTCTGATGGCACGTTCACAATAATCTCAAAATAAAAACTACTAAAAGTTAAATAAAAATTGGTTTAAATCAGGTGGTAGAGGCCTTTTATTTCAAAATAAGGAGAACTATCTTAATGAGTTATCAAATCAATACAAATTTATTTCAGAAATTATTTTCTTACTCTGTGTTGCCAAAAAAGAAATTATTTCAAAATAATAACCAAGATTTTCATATATTGTAATAAAACAGTGCTCGATTTAAGAAAGTAATCAAAGTTGTGAAAAAGTGAAAGGTACGTTAGTGAGTAAAATATATCTTTATTTGAGTGTTTACAATGAATATACCAAAAAATTCGATATGTTTCTCAGTTTAAGTAGAAGAATTTCCCCGGTAATTTCCTGCAATGAGCTCATTTTTCATGTAACTACATTAATCTTATGAAGAAAAAAGTTTTTTACTTCTTTACTCTTGAGCGTTATAAATGTTTACATGAATGCACTGTCCAATTCAACAGAAGAGTTTGTTGTGATTAATATTCACTATAAATAGTAAAGATATTAATATTGACAGAAGTGATCGATTTCTTTTACTTACACGGTTTCGTAATATGGTGTTTTTAGCACAATGTTGTGGTGACTTGCTGTTTCTGTTATCCTATGGCTTAGGGAAAAAAATACGTAAAAATATTTAAAAAAGGGAAGTGCATTACTTTTCGTAAGAAGAGGAAAAGTCTCGTACAAAATTCTGGTAAAAGATTTATAGCTATTTTGAAAGCAAGTGTTAGAAACTCACCTGAAGCAGATGAATTTTCCTACAGAGTATGTAAGCACTGTAGTAAGCTCTGATATAAACTCCTTGTGCCCTCAAGACAATTGTAGATGCAAATAGGATTGGTGGATCAATGCTGTAGGCCAGAAAGCATTCATTTTCCAAAGGAGCAAAATAAAAATGGCATTAGATAGTTTTGGCGAAAATCATTTTTCAATTCATAAAGTATACATGGCTTTTTTAACTAAAGGATCGTATAGCTTTAGCAGAAAATTAGACGAGCCAGTGCAAAAAGCTAGTGTTCCAGAAATTTCGAAGTGCATAGAACATGCTTACACGACATGGAATAAGATACAAGAAACAAAAAGGTAGAGGAAATGTAGCTTTTGTCTGCTTGGATTTGGCTAAAACCTATAAATCAGTGCTCCACTTAGTATTGCTGAGAGTTTTGTATCGATTTCGGCGTTAAAAGATATCTAGCAGATTAGAAGGCGTTACCATACTCCTTTGGGATGAAGTTTGCTATTTCTGAGTTTACTGCATAACGGCACAAGTTGGAAGTAGCTATTGATGCTGAATGCAAAATTTCAGTTAGTTGGCAACTGTAGATAATGGAAATACTACTTTTGGCCACAGAATGCAAAGAAACAATAGCAGTACAGTCACAAGGACAAAAGCCTAAATTGATGACATTACTTTCTAAACAAAGGATGAACAATATATTATGATAGTTTTGCTTCGTTTAAATAAACTGCTTGTACCCAAATGAGAGAAAAGCCAAAAACTCCAAAAGTGTTACTATTTAGAAAGACAGAAAGAGATAAAGTATTAATAGCAGAAAGTAGATAATAACAATTAAAGGAGAGCCTGTGAGGAGCTTTGGTCAATTTTATGAAGGAGGTTTTGCGAGTACATTCAACGGAGTGGAAATAAAAAAGCAAGCAGAAGACGGGGCGAAGGCGATTAATGATGCAAAGTTTCCAGGAAAGTACCGACTGTGGTGGTTACAGTTTGGCTGGTGTCCCGTATTTGCATTAGAGTTGATGACCATTTCTCTCTTTGGGAAAATAAAGAGGAAGTGCAATCTGCAGATTTTTTGTAAATTAGGTGAGGTAAAATGCTGCAAAAGATGATTAATACTGATGTGGTTAGGCCGCAACAATGAAGTGCACACTTTCAAATTACAGATATTGGTCTTGCACTTGAAGAAGATAAATAACTGATAAAAGCCAAGGAAAGATATTAAAGCTTCATCAAAGAAGGAAAAACATTTTATTTAAAAAGAGATAGAAATTACCAAAGCGATGACTATTGAGGTGGAGAGAAGGAAATGGATAATATGCACAAATGACAAACTTGTATTTCCTATTCTTTCTAAAGGAAGACGACCTGATTTAAATCTATGGTGTGAAAGGCAAAAATAGAGCTGTTTGAAGACGATAATAATGCTTACATGCTAGAAAAAAAGAAAGTTATAAGAGGCTGATCAAGTACCGTGAAGAAGCAGGATAAATGACACTGTTGAAGTTGGATAAGGATATTTTGTTGCCATTAGGATGACAAAGAGGACAGTTATATTGGGTTTAGGCAAAAATATATTTATACGTACCTTTGAGAAGAGCCAGAACATGAGTGGCACCATTTGAAAGAACCCACAAATTTTCATGGTTCCTTGAAAATTGCCAACAAACCAAGAAATTGCAATATTCGACTATTTGCTTTCCTAAGCACAGGGAGAAAATTGAATGAACTTAACTTTCCTCCAAAAGCTCCCAAAACTTCCATTCTTAGCAGCAATCTCTGTTGCAAGCGCACGCTTCCTAAAACCTGAGAATGTTCTTTCCCCTGAAGAAAACGTAGCTGTAAGTTAATGACTTTTCCGAACAATAAAAGAAAAAATTTTGCGGATTAAACCAAATGTTGACAAAAAATTGAAGGGAAAAAGGATTCGCTGGCAATATTCCTGAAAAATAAATATAAAAGTGAAGGGTAAAGAAGTAAAATAAGTAAGCAAGTTTATAATCAAGGTGACAACACCATAAAATGTGTAAAGATGCAAAGAAAGGAAGTATTACCATTTCAACGACACATCTCATAAAACGCAGTTAACAATCTAACAATAAAAATTTGCCAAAAAAGCTAGACTCGAAATGTTAGAGTTTGATATATACTTAACTATCATGCTTAAAAAAGCATTGAGATTATCAAACTGAGTTGAATGAAAATTAGAGGCAGAAGACATGTACATAGTTCATTAAAGAATAGCGAGACCTTCCAGAGAAGATTAAAAAATTACATATAAGTTCCTATTTCCCCACAACAACCTTTATTAAAACTGAACAGTAATAACTAAACGAAAAGATAAGGAAAATGTTTCTTCAGATCGAGAGAGGAAAAAGTAACATGAGCAAAGACTAGAAGAGACTAGGGGAAACTAGAAGAGGAGAGGCGAAAATGAGAGGCGAAAATGAGAGGATAAGAGAGGCTGGAATGATAAATTAAATAAAGCAATCACGAAAATGTCAAAATTTCTTTAAAAAGACCTCATTAAATAAAAATACTAGAAGCAACATATTTAAGCAATCCTGAAGTCAAAAGAAATAAATTGTGAGATTTAAGTTCTAAGGAATATAATTCTATTAAAACTTCACGGTGATACAGGCTCTTACTGTCAACAGACCTCACTTCATTAGAATAAACTAAAAATGCCATGTAGCACTATAGATTGAATAAAAATATTTAAAATATCAAAGAAGATCAAATTCAAGCTGCGTTCTTGCTATTTGGTTGTGACACGATTAAAACATGTATATAGTTTTTCTTTAGAACAAAACTGAGAACATTGTAATACTCAAAGATTTTAAACAGCCATAACTCTAGTAATGTGTTAGAGGAATAACATGTGTGATTGTAAAACTAGCATCATATAGGCTTACTTAGACGTACATACAAATCTTGTATGTCAATCTTTTATAGTTATAAATATGTTGACCTTTAGCAATGCTTACCCCTATCACAAACTGCCTACAAACCAGGTGTAGGGACCAGCAAACAAATATTGAATTACATCTGCTTTACAACAACTACTGAAAACACTTTTCAAGTTATGTAAACCACTATATATTGTAGTTATAGATTCCACTAAAGATTTCAATAGCAATAATTTTTTAAAAGGGGTGAAAAGTTCTTTAAAAATTTCCTTTAAAGAAAAAGTTTTATCAGTACTCTTTCTTTAGCAGCAGGTAAAAGAGACCCTTGGACAATGCCTTCATAGGGATAGGAATAAAGAAGTAGGCATTCTGTCAGGAGTCTTTTTCTGTATAGCTTTGTGGCCTGAAATGTTGCAAACTTAGGAATGCAGGAATCGCTTCGCCATTAGTACTTAAAGTATTTCAAATTTACCATAAGACAATGACACTACATCAACAATGATAGCAACAAAACCATAAAACACTTTGTCATAAATCTAGATTCCAAACCCCTCATCACCTCTAAAAGAATAAAGCTAAGAAAATGTATGAAGAAAACTAAATAAAAGGCAACAAACCAATGGCAACCACATTAAAATAAATGTTTACAATAAATCTGTTTTCTTTGTGCATCGTTTTTTATTTCCTGAGGTGCCTTGTCCAATACCACTGTAATTTTTTTACGATCAGACAAAAATTACAGGTGGTTTATTTGTTTTAATACTTTTTCCTTGTTGCATAATTTTTTACTTCAAATAGTTCTGTTGTTTTCTATAATATTGGTCCTTACGATAATTAGTTTCCTAGCATGGATACTAAGTCTTTGATGCGCTGTATGAATAAAGGAAGAGTTTATACATATTAATTCAATTTTTAATTCGACCATAAAAACTTTTTATTTTGTCTTACAAATATTAAGAGTTTGCTTTAATGGGATCGAAATTAAAATGTGAAATTCTTCTCCCAATCATATGTTTCATCACAGGAGTCTGGAATCTATTTCTCTTCTTTTCTAATATTCAAATAGAAGTGTCCATTTTCCAACCACTTCTATATTTATTGATTTTCTTATCCATCTTGTTTATTTTTCCCGATAAAATTATTAATATTGTCCATCATAAAGTTTTTGAAAAAGACTTCCTAGGATGAGAAAAAAGAATTTTTCTTTGTGCTGTCTAAGCTATTCAATAAAGGAGTAAAAAGTATCAAATCAGATTTTTTTGGAAAAATGATAATCTCAAAATTCAAGTATGAAACAAAACTTCACATATAATTTGATAAAAATGCGTGTAATTATAGGTATTCGGGTTTTAATGAAAATCTGTCATTGTTTGTTTTTGTTGTAAGAGAAGACTTTTAAATCCTCCACTTACAAACTTTGAATGAAATATTTAAATAAAAACCTTTTCCAGTTTCAAAATGTATAATGTAAATGTTAATTTAAAAATATGCATGTTTATAGACTCAAAGTTTGGGCCAAGAAAACACAACATATTTGATCTTTAATAATTTGCTGTGTTTTCTTGGCTTGAATTTTGAGTCCATAACCATGTAGATACTTGGATTAATATTTTTATTATATGGTTAAATACTTCGTTTTGTTTGATCGACAAAAATATGTCCAGTTACTTTCTGTCTACTCCAACAATTAAACTTTAAATCTAACTACATCTAATTACATTTGCATGTATTTAAACGAATTTTCTTATCCATGAAACAACAAATCCATATTCAGGAATTGGACTGGACCATGCTACTGAACATAATTTTTCTTTCAAGTATCTAGGCCGAGATGGCCCTTAACTGCTTGCAGTACTACAGAGACTTATAATTATAATTCTTTCATACCACTCAAACTTAATATAGCTAACTAAAACATTAGATAAGATTTTAAAACGGGTTATGAAAGGTACAGACTAATGAACCTGAGAGAAGATATCAACATTCGAAAAACATTTCTTGGCTCTGTCAGAGATAAAGTTACAGATAAATTTCAGATAAGTTACAGAAACTGTTGCTGTAACCAAGTTCAAAATAACGTATAATATAGGGATGCAAAGTATGTCCCTAAGAGCACAGATAATAATATGAAGTGAATTATAAAAACATGTTATTCTCCACGAGAATATTGTGAAACCATCCCATGTCATCACAGCAATCTTATTTGTACTGCAATGTGCTATTGTGAAAAATGAAAATGGTGGAAAATGTTCATACCTTCCTGTAGCTACTGATTGCTCAATAAATAATCAATCATCCAATCTGGATGTCGTGCCAAAATTCTGGCGTTGGTGGGAGCCATAACAGTCTTTTCTTGGTGGTTCTTCAGACCCTGAGTGAGCACAGTGGGTCTCCAGCCAGTTGCACTTTCTAACCATGTTCAGTACGTAGTCCTTTGTCTTCCCCTTGATCTTCTTTCTTCTACACTGCCATTCAGCACAACCTCTTCGAGTCTCTCCTTCCTCATCACATGCGCTACAAACAATTTAAAAATATATAAATAAAATTTTAAAATTTTAAAAAGTAAAAATAAAAAAACAAAAAAAAGTATAAAAGTATAGCTGCATCGGTGCCATTTTACCTTTTGCTGGGAACTTTGTGCTTGTACTGATAGTACCGTGAAGGACAATGTTGTTTTTGTCTCCCTAACTTACCGTTCCAGATATGTAATAATAGGCTCGAAGTTAATTGGGTAGTAAGATCGTTTTTATCCTTTTAAATAGTTCATTAGGTTTAATTTATACAAGATATGAGAAGAAGAGAAAAATACTGGAGTCTAGCAACACAGGATTTAAAAGGGCTGAGCATTAGGATAAGACTATGACCATTTTAGCCCTTTCTCTTAACCAAGTACTTTTATAATGTTCGGTGTCATATATTTGACAGAGCAGTTTGAAAGATAAAAGATTTGGAATGCATAATATTGTAAAGCTTTTCAAGGCAAATACAAAATATATTAGTCAACTATCACATATGACGTCAGCAAAATGATTCTAAAATTGTTTCATTAAATAGTAACGTTTGTACAAACTTTAGTAGTTAGTTACACATTTTTTGTTATGGTATCTTGATATTAGGTATATTTCTATAACTTTTTATTGTTTTATGTTGTTAGGCACTAGTAAACAAAAGGCACACAACTAAACTAAGATAATTCTCTTGAGAGCAATAGTTTACAGTAACCATCTCATTAGCTATAAACTACATAAACACGAGTTAATGGACGTAGTTTGATTACAAATGGTCTGTTTCCTGATGCCAATACACTGCATACACATAAATATATGCATGTACTACATCACTTCTGGCATGGCCATAACTGGAAAATATCATGTTGGCAGTGATGTTGAAAGTGCTACTCTCTAAATATGCGAAAAATTGTTTATCTCAGGTTTCAAGTTTGTCTGTCTTTCTTCCTTATACACTGCTTCACTCCTGAACTCCCAACAGGTCTCTGGGCACCTGGCTAGTATACTATTTTCTTCCAATAATGTAATAGATAAGCTATTGTTAGCTTACAGACGTTTTTCTTGAGTTTCTCATAATGCTCCTCAAGTTGGATATGATCGAGCTCCATTATCCCTCCTACTATTAAATGCAAATTTAACATTATCCTCTTATCAAGTAAAAGGCGAAATAAGAGATAGTTACTTTAGGCAGCAGAAGCTAAAGAATAGTACATTTTGACTTTTATGTGAATTCTACTACTACCAACAGCAGCTCAAGAAAAGCTTTTATGCTCTGTGTGATATCTTATTTCAGGTTTTTTAATATTCTTGATATTCTTGACTGCAGGGAAGGGAATATCTATGGTGAGGAGAAACCATCTCTGATAGCTTTAAAGAGCTTACTGAATTACAGGGTTAAATCATTAATCCTAGAACGGCTTGAATTAAGAAATTTGACGACTTTGTTCATTTAATGCGTTTTAGTAGGTGGAGCTTGGCCTAATTGTTACAGGCAAAGTATTTAAAAATACAAAGAATACAAGCAAACTATGAATATAATATACTGGCTTTCATTTGCAAAAGCTAATGAATAGTAAATGCCCCTATTGTATTTTATTACTGCCCTATTTTAAATATTTCAATACATCTCATGCAGATGGAGACAGCAGAAAAATCGTAAATATTACTTCAGTGGAGTACATGTTTTGTACGCTAATATATTTTTAACTTGGTTTGTTTTGAATGGGTTTATGTATAGGTTCATTGTGTTTCTGTACATTTGTAAGCTGTTTATGCCACAGAGATTACAGCTATATTTATTGTCAGAAACTACCAACATATTCCTCAAAATAATCACATCATAATTATTGAAAATTAGTGGAAATTATCATAATTATCAAAATTATCTCACTAAAAATATTAAGCATCCCAGGAAATGTTCTCTTTCTATAAACACCTATACATCAGTAGTTAGCAGCCTATTGCCTAGTGTTTTACTAGCCACGGTGGCACGAGTTATTGTGTATTTTCATTCAGTATGTCTCATTTTGCTAAGAGTTGCATTTCTTTTGCATTAGGTCAACGACTTTACTTATCTTGCAGGCTACTATTTACTTTTCTTGTAATATTTGATAACCGTATCACGGATGCCAACAGTTGTAAGAAAGTAGAGAAGACAGGGGAAAGCAATGTGAATCAAACAAACAGAATCCCTAGAAAGCAAAATGGCCTTTTTAGCACAGATAACATCAATAAAATATCAAACCTTAGAACTAGAGGAACGTTTTAATGGTAATAGAAATAATTACTAGCCTTGCATTTAGCAATAATATGCACATTAAATATATTTGGATACTTAGTTTCGTCTTAACTATTGAAATCTTTTATGTTAAGAATCTTGGGAAATAAGGTAAATTGGCATTTTACACCTTGTATAGTAAATAAGTAAAATGTTAATGTAATTTGTAAGAAAAAGTTTCAGCTATTTAAGTATTTGAAAAGTAGAAAAATGAATGAAAACAAAACGAAGGTAATGGAATAGTAGAGAAATTATGAACTCTGGTGTAAAGAGAAGTAACTAAATTACTAAATTAAGACAAGTAATTACATAATAGAGAAGCGGATTAACACGGCTTTTTGAATGTCTCAGAACATATATGAATGGACCAGCCTGAGCTATGAAGAGAGAGGGAGTAAAGTACAATATTGCTACGATCAGGTGATCCTTCAACATAACTGCCCATACCAGGATCAAACAGATAACAAAAGTGACCGTTTATGTTTAGATCTTGACAAAAGGCTAATTAGATAATTAGCAGGGGGGGGGGAAGCAAATTGATTAGTTTTCAATAAAGCTCTGCATTTTCTTTCAGAATTATTGGCCCAACTATTCCAACTTATGGCTTCTAAAAATTTCCTCATAAATCAAATTTGATCTCTTTTTTTCTGCTTTTCCTCCTGATGGTATTACTGCAGATTAACCTTGAATATTTTTGTGTACGTCGTAGTTATAAATCCCAACTTATTTATTGTCTAGTAATCTGCCCAATTATATAAAAATCCAGCTAATTATTTCTCACTTATAGGTGGTCTCTACGAACCAGGAGGGATCCTTTTCTTGCCAATCTGATGACAGATGAGAGACAACGCAAGCTATTAAGAGCTATAAAGCAAAATTACACAAATCACAAAATACCTCACTGTAAGCAACTGGAAGAAATTGTAAGAAACGTGCCTTTAAATTGATCAACAAGAAATCTGAATAACAGGAAATAGCAACAAATATCGGTAATAAACACAGGAAATATACTTATTCATATGCCCACAGGAAAAGGTAGTCAGACAGTGACGTAGGCAATGTTAAGAGGAAAAGAGTAGTGATCAAAGAGGGAATTGTGGAATGAGAGTGAGGGAATAAATGCATGGTGATTGATAGTATCTAAGAACCTTCATGAAAACTAGAATAAAGTAAAGTTGGAAGAACAACAAAACATTTTCGTACACCAGAACTGTTTGTATTTACAAGGTAATCTAATTTCAATATTAAGCTCCAAAATAAAATGGCAATTTTGGAAACAAAATGTGGAAAACGTAGATATTACATACAAGTATTCATATGTGATAATGATTCTCCTATTCTGTCAAATGATTGACAATAATACAACCCTATATCTCTGTTATAAACTCTCATAAGCAAGGGAATGATTTGCATTTTTATAAGTAAATATGACATTCTATGGATTGATGTCTCTTAATATAAGGAGATGCTCATCTTTATGGACTTATCGTGGTCGTTTACATCCATAAACACAGACACGAATACACATATAGATATAAATAATATAGAAAATAAATAAAAATTATAAGCCAGTACAAATATGTATCTCTATCGATAATACATATCGATACAATAAAAAACTGTATAAAATTAATAATTTTTTGCTCTTGTAACTTTTTCAGTAAAACATCTGTCAAAACATCACATTCCTTAAATGTTTAAAATAATAATTAATGAATGGAAAAAAGGAAATCCTTTACATCAAAAGATAAAAGCCAAACAGTGAACTAAAATAAAAGTGAAAAGTATGACCTTTTTCTATGTTTTGTTTCTATGTCTACCTTTTTACAGATTTCACCTTAGATGACAATCTAAATATAAGAGCAATTATATACAAATTGCTGAAATAATATCCCTTTTTAATTACTGTGAACTTTATAGTTGCAGAACCGTTTTTCTAAACCTTCAAATGTTTGAACCTCATTTTCAATTATGTTATTTTACGTCACGGTATAATGAAATACGTGACTTGATGTAAGTACTAAGGTTCCGTTGTACGTATTTTTAGTGTTGTGATTTAATGTAGAAACCAAATGAAAGCAAATATAATTTAACAGCTTCCCCTTTTGCATTTCCTACAACATTTGGGAGCTATTCACAATCAAATGAGTACGATCAAGCTCACTTGTATGCTAAAAGAAAATCAGGTTTAAAACCGTCAAATTTGTAATTGTAACCTTCTGCTTATAATCAAAAAAACGTTCTACCTCACAAAAACGTAAATTCGCGATTAAAGTTAAAATTGATTAATTTCTGTGCTCAAATATCTGTTCTAGTTAACTCTTATTTGTTTAAAAGTATTTCCTCGCTCGATCCTGTCTTGCATTATTGTTGAAGCGATTTGTCTTTTTAAGTTGCTATCTTTTAAAAATTGATACAAATACAATAGACAAGGGTTGCATTTCGATCGTTTTTCTTGTGTTGGTTTCGGTAAAAGTCAGTGAAGCCACGGGTTATTGTCTCTTATTTTATCCACCTTATTTTTATTAAATTACAATAGGAGAGGGGTCATCATAGAGCAACCCATTGGCTATATTTGTTCCATATTACTTAGAAGCACGCTATTGCTTCAACGTAGTGTATCTTCCGGCTGTTTGCCCAATGATGGTTTTCCTTATCATAAGCACTTTAATAGTTGTCTTCAAAGTCTGTTATCCTTGTTGCATTTTTATATTAACCAGTGAATCAAAATACTTGGAATTAACTGAACATAGTACGTGTGTCGATTGATTGTGCGGAGTATACCCTGATTTCGTATTTTTGAAAATTGGAGCTCCTGTGTTAACCTGCAGCAACATAAATTGTGCTTGGAATTACTACTATGATGAAGTGCACTTTATTATCACTTTAAAAATTTTGAAAAATTAAAATATTAAAGAACACTAAGACGATATGAAGATGGAAGTAACCCATCAAGAAAGATATAAAAAAAATTCTAAACCTTAAATGCATTTATAAATAAATCAGTTATAGAAACATATGATCCGTAGCCGATCGTTTTGTTCCTTAAAAAACTTATAGGCCAAATAGCTTATCTTTCCATGTGGACTGCACCAAGCCTGGCAAACTTTACTCCTCCAAACAAATAGCCTTTATAAAAAACTAAAGCAATCGAGTATCATTATGAAAGGAAAACAATGCGAGGCAATTCATGCTTGTTTTAAACATTTTAACCTGCCCAAAATAAACTAAATTCCAGCATCTTACCCTGATATAGAGCTACTGATAATCTAATCGTATTGGGTCTGGAATTTTTGCTTTCTTTCCTCAAAGCTGTCAGAGAAGAACAGGTAGTTTATTGACATTCCACACTTTCTGCAGTTATGTGCCTGAAGGAAATTATATCACAAATAGTCCTTACATACCTTAAAATTATTCTTAATTAAAATTTGACTGAGTTTTAAATAAGGATGATCCTCGTATTAAAGGTAACAATATTCTTAGCTTTATTTTCTGCCAAAGAATGAGCGAAAAACGTTCTTGCACTAAACAATGACAGTTTGGTGATGGCTTCGATATTGGGAGGTTTCAATTTTAAAGATAGTAGAAAAAAACAATATAAGATAATAACTGACAGCTGATCCTGTATAAAGAGAGCTTGGCATTTGAGATGAGGTGGATGTATACAATTATACGAGAGTTAGGGTTAGAGTACAATTTATATGATGTTAATTGCTTTCGAGCTGCAAATAAAAATTTGATTTGACGTGTAATGGACACGCATATCATTGTTTATTTTACAATAATGTATCTGAAAATTTAACGTTCTTACATACATACTATAATATCTGCTGAATGCACCCCTGTCTAACACCAAGAAAATATCAAGCATGAAAAGCAGTAAATGTAGCGAGCCTTTAACATATTTATTTTGAAAGAATTTTGCTTAAGAAAGAAAGTGAGTTGTTGACTGGTAATCTGAAAAGGGTTTAATTATAACTAAATAGGCATCACCTTCATTTTAGATACTAAGGATTGTCCTCAGGGATGCTACATTGCAACCTCCATTTGTATTAAATATTATCTAAAATTCGTAGTTTTATGTTATAGTTAAGATAAATATGTTATTGGTTACTTTCAAATTAAATATTTGAATGGAGTTTCAAAATAAGTAATTTTTTGCGTCTCCATCAGGATATTTTATTGAAAAAAAATACTAAAGTTGAACATTGTTCTGTCTTTCCTTTGAAATCTATAGCTTCAGATTGAAAGAAACAGTTCAGTTTAGATCTTACAATGATGGCCTCTTTTTTATTAGTGAGGGCATATTGATTTTTTTAGAACCCTTGAATAACAAAAACCAAACTGAGAAATAAAGATACAAACACTCAATTCACCATAAACAAGAAGTCGTGTCACGGACTACCCTCACCCTGAAAGAAATTGCCTTTTGATTGGTCTAGGCCCGTACTCAAAGAGGAAAATGACAGTGGAAACTGTCATGGATTCGAGACAGTAAACTAATCCAACAGGCAACAATCCTACATTGCATCCAAGCTAAAAGGAGGCTCAGTACTACATTATGCCTTCTACTGGCGTTAAAGTACAGCTCATAAATAAAAGTAATTAAGCCACAATGTATGTTTAATAATTAATACACCTAACATAACTGCCCATATTTCGTTTATTGAGTTTTCTACCTGCATCTTTTGCAATATAAGCAGTAAGCAATCCAGAGAAGAAAAGTCGAGAAGATGCAGTAAATAAATAAACATGAAAATAAATATATATGGTTGTTAAAAGCACAAATAAACAAATTTGATCTTTACTCCATGGAGGCTTTCAATTGGTGTCAAGTTTGTTCTTTTTGCATATGCCGGACAAATACATGAAAGAGTCTAAAAATTTCAAAACCCTTGGGGTTTTTTATGCTTAATGGTATTGAAATTTGCAAAATGATAGAAACAGGTACCGAGTTTACTGCTCCTCCCACAGTTGGTCTTTTCTATAAGATAGGAGGAGTCTTATCAACAAGTAAACAAGTTTAAGCTTCCTATTGTTCTGGATGTTTAATTCTTAATTGCTGAAAAGTTTATTTTCTTTTCTGTTTTAGAATCTGTATGCTGTTGCTAGTTACAAGGTTTAAGGAATATATCTTAAGCCCAATCTAAGATGCCTTGCCTCTCTGGGTCAACTATGTAGCAAAGTTATTGCAATTGGCTGGAAGAAGGAAAAATAACAATAGGAACTATTTTTTGAGGCAACAAACCAGATTAATATTTGTATTGGTGGGCATATACTTCCTTTTAATTCTGTTAGATGAGGATCATTAGAGAGAGAATATGGAGAATGTTTACTTAATTTTATTGAACATTTAAATAAACATGGTGTCGATTTCTGAGTTATATGTCATTTCAAATTTGTCTTTGCAGACAAACATAACAGCTTTTATGTTGTGGGCTACTTAACTTGCTATGGCAAATTCAATAAAACAAAGTGATGAGATCACCTGCACAAAACAACAATAGCACCAACTATCTTCACGTGTGTAGTTTTATTTTTCTATCAAAACAATAAAAGCTAATAAAATGCAAAAGACATGGTTCAAGGCTAATTTCATACTAAAGCTTTGGTTTTGATTGTACAGTAATTAAGGCTATTCATGTTTAAGTCGTCTCCAAAACTGGAAGCCTCAGATACATAAGCAACACACACCTTTGGAAAGCTATGCTCATCTATCTTTAATATCTTTACAACAATTTACTTATGTCATTGTTGTGCTCACCAATGCATACATACATATTTATATGCATACCATTCATCGTCTGTGACAGGTACCACCTGACTGCCAATGATTAGAAACTGCTTAATTAAAACTAAAGCTAACTGACCTCTCGTTTACAGTACAGGAATTTCATAAATGTAATGTAGTGACATTTGACACTGATGTGTTTCTAAGGACTGAGATGTGTTTCGTCTGGGTCATGAATACGTCTGCCTAAGATAATTCCTGTCAAGAAATAACTTTATCATTTTATTTACAACCATTCATGAATGGCCCTGAATAGCCTGCTGTTGAGCTAATATTAACCTTACAAGTGACAAAAGAAGTGTACCACACTTTTCCGAAGTGAAATGAGGACAGAGGAAAAACACCAAGTAAATGATATGCTACCTTAACCTAGTTCGAATAGTAGCTTTAAAAACATTAAAGCCTTTATCTGGGTTATTACAAGATTTACTAAAATTGCGGTAATTGTGTAAGAAGAAAGGGAATTAAGTAGTACAAGACTTTAAGCAAAAATGAAACTAAACTTGAACTTTGTCAAAAAATTTGTACTATAGAAAAATAAAAAGAATGTAATCTAAAAAAAATTAAATGTCCCCAATTTACTTACTTGCTAAAATAGTTTCTTTGAAGAACAAAAAAAGCTGAGCTAGTTTGAAAAATTATAAAAACACTGAAGCTTTTAAATTGCATTCAACAAAATTGCAAATATTTTCACTTAGAATTTTATCCCAATAAAACATCAGAAGAAATAAGGATACCGAGGAAAGTGTCAGTTTTCCAGCTTTTTTCTTGGCTCAATAAAGTTTTTTTCATTCTCACTCTTTACTTTCCATTAACTTCACATTTTAATTCCTTTTCTTACACCATCCTTTTCAAGTTCACTACTATCATAATTTCCTTTCGGTTTGTCAACGTTTTTCTCTTTCTATTTTGGCCAAGAATTGTTATATTCATTCCCTGTAGAGTCTATACACATTAACTAAAGAAAAGAACGAAGAAAATAGTTTTTAACGAAAAGAGAATATATTGATTCGGATCCAAAAAGGACTAGGATAAAGTGGAATTTGAACTACAGTTGTAAATTTGTACCGCAATTATATGTATTCAAATTGAGTTAAAAATATCAACAATTAGTAAAAGAAATGTAATTTGAATATCAAGTTGAATTTAAATGCAGTAACCAGGTTTCTTGTTAAACATAACAACATAGGTTTCATTTAGACATTTGCTTGTAGCTAAAAACTCAGTCGATAAGCAACACATTTTAATAATACTGCATTTCGTGGCTTAAAAAGAGAGGAATAGTCTCTTAAGTTAAAATGAAATAGGAGAATGACATTCATTTCTAATTGTTATAGCCTATCGAATTATCAAAATAAAAAAACAATTTTTAAAGGCTCAAACATTTTCTCCTAAAATCCCTTATTTGTAGCTACACAGTGAACTTACCATAAATTAAATAAACTTGACAGTATCATGTAAAAATCTCTCAGTCCATTATTTAACTGAGTAGTACTAAATGAGGAGAAGTACAAAAACAATAGATAATAATAATAAAAAAGTGATATTGCACTATTCCTTCCTGGAAAGATCAGGATAGAACCTTTGCAAATTTTACTTCATTATAAAAATATGCTACTTCTCTGAAAGCACAGAATAGTATTTCTTTGAAAAAGCAAGCTAATTTGATTGGTATTGAAATCCATCTGTCTTACCAAAGTAATTGTTTTACTATCGTTCCTAAAATCCATGAGGGTATTCCTTGCTGCTCAAATAAATGTTATGATTAGATGACCTCTGGAAGTAGCTGTTCCTCGAACCTACAAAAAAACTATAAAAGGTAAGTTAGAGTTGCAACTATGTTGCTTCTATAGTTGGCAGGCAGGATCGGTGCTAATGTAGACAAATGGCTCCATTTCAAGTGCAAGGGCAATTTGTCTCAAAGCCTAATAAGTCAGATACCTTTCCTTGTCTTTACATTTAAGTGTACATCTTTCGAATGGTGCTGATCGCTTCCCAATAGCTTAACAAAATAGAGATAACTTAAGTATACTTTTTTCTCTAAGAGCAAATAATTACTTCAAAATATCACTGCAGTCAACTCCTTTTACAAACTGTTGGAAGTGATTTGCTGGTTCCATTTTTATGAAAATGAACCGGACTTCTTATTGGTTTAGACTTTTTGTTGCTGTTGCTGTTTGAATAGACCATACCTTTTGTTTTGTTTTAGCTTTTTATATATGATTATATTGCTATTACAAAATGTGATCGAATTCAATCAATTCTGATACCTAACAACACAAACTTTTCTTGTTTCTGCTATGCAGGCTCTGGTGAAAGTAAATTTATCCAATACCTGTGTTTGCAACCTAATATACTATCAAATTTTTTTCGGGCTGAAAGCAATTTTTAAAACCTCTGCTTTCAGCCAATTGAAGAATGTCAGAAACCTTGAGAACACGAAATATTTTTCCTATCGTTACTGACATTGAACGGAAATGTGAACATAGATATGATGTTCCGTTCCATTGTAAAGCGAAACATTCAAATCATGCCATTTAAAAGAGTAAGCGCGATTCAATTTAATGGGTTCACGATATTCAGAAAGATAGGAGATAATGGGGACTTCATTTTACCTTCACTTCAACAGTCAGTGTGTTAAATTTGTGCCTATTAATTAATGTCGACAGTTTGTTAACAATAATGATGCGAAAAAAGACAAATCTCGGCAACTAATAAAGAAAGAACTACGGGGGAGTAGTGATGAATAACCAAAAAAATTTTTTTCGGATAGTTGGATCAATCAAAGGGGGAAAAAATCTACGGGGCCTTGTACCCTTCCGGTTCCTGGCAATTCCACAGATCGAAATTGGTTGTGATAAGGTTTGTATATTAATGCTTGCTAAAAACAGCTTATCATAACATATTCAAGAAAAGAACATTAGGTTTACTTATCTATGTAATAGTCTTTGGGAAGTTGAAGTTTTGGTTTTATGAAGAATAACGCACTAAACATCTGGTGCTAGTGAAAAAATTTAGAATTCAAGAAAGATTCAGAAGGACCTCAGGCGTGAGGAATCATCCCTTCTTCCCAACAGGGAGATTAGTTCATTGACGAATACAATATTTTTCTCTGCTGACTTTATTGTTAAATTTTCACAGTGGAGATTTCCGATCTTTCCCTGTTACCTATCCCTTTTATATATTTTCACAGTGGAGGTGAATATGTTTGAATTGCCTGGGAATTGACAAGAGGAAAAAATCAATCCAGGGGGGATTTTTCCAGCTCACTAAAGTCATTGTATTTTTATGTTATCTACAAAATGAAACTGATTTGCAAAAGAGAGAACAGCGGGTGTTGTAGTTCTTGTTTTCTTTGGTAGGTGGATTACATTGTTGACTGCAGTAACATTCACTCAAATTAGCTGTTGATTCGTACAAAAAGCAGTCATTATTACCAAAGATTTCCCAGGACCATCGCGTGACCTAAAAAGATACAGCTACTGCTCTCTAATGAAAGCTGGCTTGCACGTGCTATTGTTTTCTTAAATCCAAAAGAGAGGTCAGCCATATTTAAAGCGTCATAATGGGACCATAAGTTAAAAGCAAATTACTTAAAAATGGCAAAGCAATGTACAAAGTTTTGCAGTTTCGGAGGCAAAACGCAAAAGAAAAGGAAAGGTGAAGCTGAGATCTGCAAGAGCGACAGCGAAGAGAGCAAAGACAAAGAATCAACCTAAAGAAAGCAATGTTCCAGCACTTTTCTTGGTTATCTGTGTTCTGCAAGACCTTCATATTAATATTACTAGGTTGTTATCCTCTATGGTTTTAAGTTTGTTCCATAATAATAATAATAATATTAATAATAATTTCATAAGCATATGCGAGGATATTAATAATAATAATAATAATAATAATAATAATAATAATAATAATAATAACAATGATAATAATGCATCATACTATCCTCATACTATACAAATACAAATTGCAGTTTACCCTAATATTGACTCGGATTCATTTTTCGACCTTTCATTTCTGACTTTTGCACAGAAATGTGTACATTGCTGCATTGTTTATGTAGGAGTCAAATATAGTTGGATTTGACAAAGTAAAAAATAAAGATAACTGTTCAAGATAATTTCTCAAGATAACTTCTGAAAATAATACAGATCCCGTAACAGACAACGTTTTAAATCTCAGACTTCTTGTTTACAACATTGACGACAATCTTGATAAGATTGTATAATTCACAGAGAAACAAATATATGCTCTTACCTCCGACCTTACTTTCCTTGGGTCCCTGCCAAAGCTCCTGATAATTGCCTTAATTTTGCTTTACAATAGGTAATTGATATAAGCCCAATCTTACTACTTTTATTATTCATATTCAATTCTCCATTGCTTTACACTTAACTTTGCGTTGGTTATTCATTAATGGGTCTGATGCAGTTCCTGTATTTGCTAAATTCTGAAATTTGTTTTTCCTTCTCTTTTTAGGTTTTCATCAGATCCTGAGAAGAGAAAGATATGCTTAAGCAAATTTCAAATACGTTTCGGGGTCCTTATAAAGGGAAATAAGTAATTTATATGGAATAACTAGATTGGAAGTGTAGTTTGAGCAATGTAATTATTACCATTTCCTTAAATCTGTCAGCTTAAAAAGGCAATTTATGTTTGTAATCTTTGACAATCTTGCTTCGCTTAAAAGATTGTAATGTACAACAGTCAATACTAGTTGATTTACAATTCTAATCCGTCTGATTTTTACGATAATGAGAAAATATTTGGACAAAAATAATTGTTTAGGGGAATGTTGATAGATAATAGTAGGAGAAATATTAATATATGATAAAACCTTCTTAATATTATAGGTACAGTTATCAATAAGGGGCCCTGGTGAAAATTGAAATATGTATAGCTTTTATGAGAATAAGAGAGTAACCCTGTTCAAAAATTAGGTCTTGAAAAACACATGATATGTGATTGTTATTGTATCATTATTTCACAATTTGTTGTCAATTAAAAGTGAGAACTGATAATACATTTGCTTCTGCATTCCATAAAAGTTGCAGTTTTGTCGTAAAATGTCCTTAAAACATACAATTCATTCACAATTTATTCCTAAATTAGGTCAAATTCAAGTACTGCCTGGAATGACACAGGGAGCTACGTGGATGCCACCACCAGAGCCAAATGTTGCATTGAAGACAAAACCAAAATGTTGATAGTACTTACGTAATATCTCAAATATGCTCTTCTTTTTCCAGTATCGTTTTAGCTTCATCAAAGAGGAATTACACAAGTCAAATCCACTATTTAACACGTACATACCAGTACAAGTAAAATATTCCATGACCCTGTAAGTCATAAGTAATGCCTAGTCAAAAATAAATCTCCTGGTCTCTGTTTCATTTTGTGCACCAGGTATGAAAGAAGAGAAACCACTTCAAGATCGAAAGTCTGCTGTTACTTCAAAAGCAAGCAACAATTGTAGTTTAATTCTAGAGACCCTGCCAAGACATCACAAGGCAAGAAATGTATGTCTGATCATTTGATCAAGGTTGATCACAATTATTCTAT
The DNA here is from genome assembly GCA_003991215.1 of Morbakka virulenta. Lineage (NCBI taxonomy): Eukaryota > Metazoa > Cnidaria > Cubozoa > Carybdeida > Carukiidae > Morbakka > Morbakka virulenta. Next base: position 868,208 of record RDPX01000203.1, read on the forward strand.
CATAAAGCCACCAAGAAGATTAATAATGTTACTGGGTCAATTTGAGTCTTTCAAAAATAAAAAAATTAAAAGTATATTGTGAGAGGTTGAGGCGAATACCGGAGTAAACTCTTTGAAGTCAGTGGTAAGGGAGATCAGAAAACACCAACTGACGTCTGCTAATTCCAAAGAATAATTAAAACAATCTATTTTCTGGAGTGACACTGGAACTTATAAAATGCATAGCATCAGGGGGAAAGCAAAGTTCAAAGTCTCCAACGAAACTAATATCTTTTGTCCTTACATTCAAGTTGTACGTAACAGATTAGCTTATGTTTACGAAAGGATCTCGTTGTTACGTTTTAATCAATTCATTTTAATTGCAATTGTTTAAAATAATGTGTAATCACTCCCAGTGCAACTTTAAATTATTAGACCCATACAAACCATGTTCAAATGAGAGGAAGGCACAGAGAATAACCTTTGGTAAGGGGTATTTTTGGAATAGTTGAAACATATTTTTTGTGTTCGCCACATTTACATGGAATCTCATTCGGGTAAAGCAAATTGTTTTTTTCTGCTATATCTTATAAAGCATTGTTACGGAACATTTTCCATTTTGAGTTGAGCACATTGGTACTTTTATTTACTTTATTTTAATCTGATGTTATTGCAGCTCTCTTTAGGATTTTCAGATCAGAAATTTCAAAATATATCGAATTATGAATTAATTATGCCAAATTACATTAAAATATGTCAAAAAATGACAACCATCCAAGAAGGCATTGTAAAGCGGGGAGAAGTTTATGCAATTATATAACTTATGTTACAAACTGCAACATGGTACTAAATAGGGGCTCTTTTTCTGTCGCGTTTTGTGATAGTAGTTGTTGACTTCACTTAGCTTGGCTTCCATTCAGCAGTCACCCCCCACCCCTGCTACCTGGCAATAGCTTTGTCTCAAATTTTAATTTCGCACTAACGTTTGCTTTTGTACGTCGTAATTGATCCCTATTGCTATCTAGTACATGCCTCGTGAAGCTACCAAATAACATCTTCAAGAGCTGCACCATACTTTCTGCATCAAGGTTGGCAGTTTGAAAGTAACCGTTGACCTTCTCGATCTCACTAGCAACAGGCATAAAAAATGAAAATACAAAAATTTAATAGGATTTTAACATGTCCGACATTAGGTGAACTTTTTAATGATCCTCAGCAATGCCTTCTAGATCTGCAATTGCAAAAGATGCTCTTAATTCCTCTCAATTTACCACAATGTTGTAACGGATTTTTTCTTAAACCGGTCAATGTGTCTCTAAGAGGTTCTGAAATGGGCATAGCAAGGATGCTGTCTTTGTGTTTTCGTTGATTCTATTGAAAAGCTGGCTGAATGCTTTACGGTGTGAAATACTTTATGAAATCCACATGATGATTTTCTTGAATAAGAAGTGCAAGATGAAGTGGCATCTCTTTATATGCATCCTTGACATGGAGTGCTAAGGAGTGATGCACTTCATTAAAGTGCAGTTTGATGCTATTGTCCTGACTCTTGACCATACTGTCATACTCCCCCACCATAGTTGACGCTTTACTTGCATAGTTAACACAGTCACTTAATTTCAACTTGGAAGACTCTAGACAGGTTTATGTTGCTTTAAACATATCATTTTAGTGGCTTTTATAACAGTTATGCCACTAACAAGTGCAGTGATGATGTCTTAGTGTTTCTTCTTGTAAAAACAACCACACATAAGACACATTGCACCCAATAAATTGGTCGATTCATCAATAATGACACCGATATTTTGCCTTCCATGTCTAAGTAAAGGACTTTAAGTAGAAGGAAAAAAATATTTTATAAGACTTGTACACTTGGTTCTCTGCAGCTTCAGTTTCTCTTAGAATCATCTCCATTTCCCGCTAGCGTGTCTCCAAGATGGTCCATGGCTGAAATAAAACTGTGACAAGCAATGATTACAGTAAATTTCGGTTGTTGAATATCGATCTTGCAGCTTTATTGTGTTTTTCATTTTTCTCGTATTGCTTTAAATTCCATAACCCTGCCAGAGTATTTATTCAACAAAAGCTGCAATAAAACATGTCTTAACTACCAGGAACCTGCTTCACCCATGGCTACTTCCTTTGTCACTCAGACTTGAATTTTCTAGCATCATTGTTGACCTTTTTATTTTTCTTCTTTAAATGGTCTGCTTAAACTCATTGTTACAACAGGAGGTGTATATGATAATTCCCTACTATTCAGCTCTTCAGTATTTCATGTTAATCTGAAGTTTTATATGCAAATTGCGCTTTATTCTACATCCTTTCTTGTAGAAATCTGTAGAGGTCTACAAGATTTTAATGTCGCAAAATATTGTTTATAAAGAATGAAAAGAAACTGTAGTCTTGAGTATAGATTTGAAATATGCCAGAAATTTGCCAAATTTTATAAATATGGCAAACAGACATTTTCTATGCAAAGAAGCTTTAAACTATGTCTTACAAGCAAAAATTGGCGTATAAAATGCCAATAAGGTATGCTTAATTCTATTTCTGTTTTCATGGTGACAGGAGTTTGTTTATAACAATTGTAAATTGGTAATTTATCCTTGTTGTGGATGAAGAATCTTATCTTTGTTAGGTACAGTAATTTAGAGGCTTTGACATTTTCATACTTATAGATCAGTTTTATCATACTATTACAAACGTACTGTGTTAGTATATTTTATGTAGAACAATTTTTGTAATTTGGGCATGAGGTCAATGGAACGATGCAGCTGCAAATGGCATATGCTATATAAACGTTTTGCGCTGTGTTTCATACTTGATGATTTATCTTTTGTCCAGCTTTTATAAAATTTTGTTAAACAATTAACACTACATGCAGTACATGTTGATTAGAATCGATTGTTGATTGCTATTTTCTTATGGTATCTCTTAGTTTTGTTTATAGACACAAATAATATTTCGTAAGGATATTGAACTGAAATTAAACGATATTTGAAGAACAGTGTCAGAATCTAAGAAAAGTTTTAAGTTTGATTCAGACAGCACGTTTAAAATAAACATTCTCTAAATGCTTGTTTGCAAATGCTTAGGTGAACTTTCTTGCTTTCGTGGATTTGACCCCGACCCTGAGAAGTTAATCGCTATAAAAGATTATGGCACTCTAAAAGATCTTACAGAATTACTCCGTTTTTCAGGAATGGCATCCTATGAAAGACGTTTTATATCTGGAGTTAGCGATAAAGCACACCAGTTAAATAGGCTATTACAGGAAAACGTTCCATTTGTTGGGACAAAAAGTGTGCAATTGACCAATTTATAAGAACTAATGAATACTCGACAATCAATTGCCAACTGTATTTTTTGCTTATCGTATCAGTAAACAGGACAGTACCGGCATTTCAGCATTTGAGTTTATGTGTGGTCGCGCACTGAAGTTCTCTTTTTCAGTCAACGCAGATCAAGAAACTAACAAAAAGCCTCTCGGAGGTCCAGCCCAGGATCTTTTGGACCTGAAGTAAAGAGACAACGATTTAAATTTATGAAAAAGAATGTTGCAACACAAACAAAGGAGAAAGGAAATTATGGTGATCATTTTCGAGTGTGGAAAAACCAAAAAATTCAAGGCAGATGACACTGTATTGTCCATAGCCTTACGTGCTTCCTTACTTCCTCAAAATGGTTTTGGTCCTTACGAAATCATAAGTATATTGGGCGGTAATTGTGAAATCGAAATTATAGAGGATTGTAAATTTCTAAGTACTAACAATGAAAATTCGCTCAGTCCAGAAAGTTTTATTGACAAAGAATTTCCAATGCCAAATGATTTGCAGAGTAGCTTATAAGAAGATTCAAAAGAAGAATATTTCAATATGTATCTAAGTGCCTGATTTAAGAAACAACAAAAAAATAACAAAGAGATGTTAATAACAATGAGTTATATAATAAAACACCATATGCTTTAAAAAGAAATATTTGTGCTCCTGAACGACTTAATGTTCATGTATATAATTACTAGTTTGCATTTCTCATAGATCTTTAACTTAAGAATAGAAGATAGTATTCTGTTATATTAACAGTAAATAAAACAGACAAATAAATCAGTATTGTATATTTTGGCTGTTTTATTGTAATATGATGATATCTTTAAAAATTTCAAATTACAAAATTGCAAAAAAATTAGGAAAAGGTACTGTGAAGGTGCTGTGTTTTTGTTATTTTTAGATAATGAAATCGAGGCTAATTGAAAGTGAGATTCTAGGGCCTGACTGATAATAATTAGGTACTCTTGGAGGTATGGTTTTGGATTTGGTAGGTGCGCGCCAAAACTCTTCGGAGGAATGTCTGAACAGAAATCCAATAAAATATTGGATTTTAGCGCAATGTCGACAAACGACGGAAGGCGTTTTGATAATGACGATGAAGGAATGATCATGGAGAATAGAAGTAAAAATTAAGAAGAATTGTGTTACTCCTAATAAGTCTGACACTCCGTTTTAAGTGCCACGTACTGTTTAAATTTTGTTAACGTTATTGATTGTTGATTCATCTAAAAATTGCTGAAGGTGCTCTTTTGGGTTTTTTTTTCTAGCTCTTCAGTTATGTAAAGCGCAGACGTAGGTTTCCTATTCTATTTCTTTCTATTTGAGATGTGTAATAATTGAAACATTAGTAGAAAGTCAAAGAACCACAGAGCACACAATAGAAAATCAAAAATATGTTTTTTTTCCTCTTTAATTTAGAATCTCTGGTCCAAAGAGTGATTGGAATATTTACAATTTAAGACCACCGTTGATAATATTCATTTCAGACATATTAATTGCAAGAATGAATTAGATCTAGTTTGAAAAGACTTTTAAAATCGAAATATAAATCGGTTAAAACCCCAAAATGGAAATCCCTAATGTCATTCAATCTTGATTGCTACTAATACGATTTATGGAATTCAAAACAGATTCATTTTTTCCGTTGATGTTTGATTTTACATTATGGTAGGACCCTTCTAAAGCTCTTGAAAATTAATGATAAATTAGCAAATAACTTTAAGACTAAAAACAGGAAATAGTTGTTATAATATATAAAATAACCACTTTTAAAAATAAAAGAAATTAGTTTAATAAGCTTTATTTAGGCTTTGCTTATCATCCTCATTGTTTCCAATCAAATTAATATGTGAATTGAGCCGACGTCTAGTAATAACAGTTAAATCGCACAAATTGCCGCCATTTTAAACAATGTACCCTACCTAATAGACATGATATGCAGTCTTGATCATCACGATACCTTAATATACCTGTTGCCAATTTTTCTATTTTTATCCCAAGTCGCACAAAAAGCTCTGCTGCTGCCAGATCCAACAATACAGCTTTAAGGTCAAAAGAGATCTTGAGGTTAACTCACGACAGAAAGTGTAGTTAAAATAACTATCAAATAACAAATAACTCCAAGCAAAATTATATTTATTCACATATGTTCATATATATATATATATATATATATATATTCATTTATTGGTGTGTGGATAAATGATATAAATCTGTAATATATGTGTGTGTCTTGCATTGCATATACAAAGTGCTGGATATTCTTCCAAATAAGGTGTTTATAGATTTATCATAAAAGAAACAGCAACAAAAAATGCCCACGTATTATTGTTTCTTTCCTTATAGTTATATTATTTCTGATGCCGATTGTCGAGATAGAAGCACTATGGAGGAGGAGAAGAGGAAGTTCATGGAAACAATTATTGAAGAAACGAAGAAGGCGTGAGTGAGCAGAAAAGCCCCAAGAGACCGAGCGAAATAGAAGCGACTGATCCGCAATTGACAGTAACGTGATATATTTTTTTGATCCATAGGAGACCCTTGTTTTCTCTTTCCTTGTTGTTACAAGCTTACGGAAGCGAAAAGAGGGCGATCAGCACCCAGAGATAGAAGTGATCCTAGTTGTAGATGACAAAAGAAATCCATGATGCCATCAACAATTTCAAAAAAGTATTGGTCAGAACCAATACAACTCATGTAAAAAAAATATAAACTCGCCTAATATTCTGTTATAATTCTTAAAAGTCCTGACTTTTAAATTTTCTGTTAGCACTTTTTTCAGTCCGGAAAAAATAATGATTATGTAGATTAAGCCTTCAGGCAAGTAGAAAAGATCAGTTAACTCTAACGTTACTCTTCCTTGCTTCTCCATCGTCGATCATAACGATCCACTTGTCACCAACAATTTCCTGTTATTCTTTGATTTGTTTCTTAAAATCAACTTAACAACAGTGTTTGAGTTTAAATATTCTATCTAGTTATAATTGTGAAACGGTATATTACCTTTTAGTAATGCTTCTTTAAATTGCCCTTAAACTAATTTTTAGCCCCCTTTGTGGGTAGCAAATAAATTGGATCATTCTTTACAATACATTTCATTAACTGGCCTATTGCATCCAATTTAATGTTTATTTCCACAAATTAAGAAGTCTCGAGAGGTAAATGGTAAATTAAATCCTCAACTGAATGCTGTTTTCCCTCATTAATCTTAAAAGTTGGACGTAAATCTACTGTAAGCCCAAGGCTGAAGTCTTTCTTAACTTGCAAGGTTTTTGGTTTCTCTTAAAGGTCCCGCATTGGTTTTCTACAAACACAGTGGTACAAATTATTGAAAAGTATTGAGGGGTATGTTTCTGTTGTTCCTAAGTCTTTTAACACTGACAGTTTAACAAAATATATAAATTTGTCTACTAGTTTGGATGCCTGGTCAATTTCCTGTTGAAACCAAAGACCATTTGAATACAACATATTAAAATATATTGGCATTTTTGTAGTGTAACCACAGGAACATTTGAATTCCAAGCAATCTGTAAATAAAGGATCTTCTGAAGCGTTCCCCCAGTCAAAGAAACCACAGAAAATAAGTCAGTGTACCATTATCAATCAAGAAATTATCATGTTCCATATTTTACCCTTTCTGCCTGTTTTATTTTCTGTGCTTTGAAATTTAGAGAAGAATACACAATAAGAAAAGTGTAAAACGGAGCAACTGCAAGAAAAGTTCCAGGGTAGGAACACACACCTTTCCGTTTCGTTTCGTGAATTTGTATTTGTTACACTTATACCTCAAAAAAGGAAGAACATGTTAACAACTTCCTGATTAAAAAGAAAAAAATAGCATTTTATTGGAACTTTCTCGACTATTAACTCTAAATTTCTTTCACATGCAATGTCCAGTTTATGCAGTTAGCTCTGATCTGCCCTACCTATTGAAGCCAGCTTTTCCCAGACATTTGACGAAGTCATCATTATGAATGTAATAAGCCGAAACATCTGAAGATTATTGCGGTTTCCTGAAGTACGAAGAAAAAAATTGGAATAAGATGTGCCCTCAGGGTAAATAACTCTCTTATCATGTTAATCCAAGAACAGTATTCTGTTTCTGTGTACGTGCCAGCAAACCTGACAAGGTTTATTCAGTGATACTGTGTCTGCATTTGTGGCCACCAGTCTGTAATTTACAACTATTTTGCAGTCGCCGACAAATGAATAGAAGGTCAAAGTGAAAGACCTTCTTAATTCAGAAAAGAGAAATAAACAAAATAGAACTGTTTCACGTTTCACTGAGAAGATACCAATCCCTGAGTGAAACGTAATAGTGAGTTACTTGCTTGGAAAAAATCACAATTCTTGTCTCATGGTCATTGCACAACTATCACTTTCAACCTCAAAGGTTTTAAATGAATTCACGCCAAAAATAAGCTCTTGATGTTCAATTTAATGATTGATTGTAAAAGAATACTAAAAATCCTGTAAACAGAAAGATATTTATAAAACTATTGCAAACACACCTTTTACAATTTTAAAACTTGTCGATGCAGAGCTGATGAAGGTAAACTGCAACTGTATCAAATACATAACCCTATAATTAAATTTATTGGTTTACCTGGTTTCACAGGAACTAATACAAGTAATTTTCTTCCAAGGAGCCAGACGTACTAACACTTCAGTTTTAGATTTAGCCAATAAGGGACCAAAAAGATGAACTTATTGTATCAGGTACACCAACAATTTTCATCAATCCACCGAAAATTAGTTATAATGGTATTAATGATTGTTGTCGTGTTTTTCATACTCTGCCTCGTTGTATTTTCAAAAATGGCTAGATCTCTTTTCACTTTGAGTTTACTTATTTGAAAACTGAATGTCAATTTGAAATTTGTGAGGATAAATGTGCCAGAGGTTAACAATTCATCTTGGCTCTTCTTTTACACAGAATATTTTGCTTTATTTCTTTTTCCGACTCCAATCAGTGATAATGAATCGCAAGTATTTTAGATTGCCAAATCAGTTAGCGATAACGGGATACAACCTTTTTCAAGACGTGAGCAATATATGGTATATTGTAGAACTGGTGGTTCCCAGCATTGTTATATCCAAGTGATTTTTGTTTGTGTTTCCTGGAACGTGTTTATGCTGGAGCAACTGTAAGGAAAATCAGTTCTGGGTTTTCCTTTTCTTTATCACTCTACTGGCAATGAGAATCTATCTAGTTAGAAAAGCATATTAAGTAGGCTATCTTGAATACTCGAGGTGAATTCTTATAAAGATTCTTGTGCATATACTTTAGAATTCTGTTCTTTACTGGTAGCATGAAAGTATATTTGCTCACCAAAATATCCACCATAAATACAGCATAAATACCAATTTTGTTTTTCCTTTTTCTTTTCAAAACAATACCTCACCAGTATATGTTTACGCGTCAAAATACCCCGAAAAACGTTAAGAGAAGTAATTTGTAAGGCTATATTACTGTTTACTTCTCAAAGTTGGATCTCGATGTGGAGGTAGGTAAAAGAGGAAGATTAAATTGCAGATGTAAGTTCTGCAACAATGTAAGCATATATCTGTATTTACAAATGAAAGAGTTTTCTTCCTCATAATATGGAACAATCATTAGTTGACATCGTTCATCAATGTTTAATTCCCTTGTATTTATATATATACATATATATATATATACTCAAGCTACATACAGTACTGTTTCACCCTTTGTGGGCTCATCAGTGCAGCACAGAGTTTCTGAGACATAACTCTCAGGCCATGCCGCCGGAGCAAGCACAGCTTAAGAAGTTATTGTGGGATCCTGTCAGAGTGCTCAAACTACGCAAGCGCAGTGAGCTCCGCATATATATATATATATATATATATATATATATATATATATATATATTAATATAAGGTAAAACACGAAAAATAAGAACTGAGCATCAAAATATCATGAAACTATTAGNGGTAAAACACGAAAAATAAGAACTGAGATTGCAACTAATAGTTTCACGATATTTCGTTCATCAGGCAATAATGCTACAAATATTGTACAAGCTTATTTTTTTTTTTCCTCGTTGTGGGAATCTGGTAAACATTAAATAGAACTTACACAGTTTCTAAAAATGTAGAGGTAGAGAAAAATAGTGTCAAGACTTCATGCAAAAGGAATATGTTGTCAGTCAAATTCAAATACAATAAAACTTCGAAGTCTTCCAAAAACAAAGGTGAAATAAGTCTTGCAGTTGCAGAATATGTTACTGCTTTAAGCTTTGGTCAAACCCATTAGGTTCTTATTTCAACATTTGATCGTCGTTTGGTAAAAAAAATTAGTTCCTTTTGACCACCTTGTTGGGTCATGTTTTGCAGAAATGTTTCATGTTTAAAGAAGTTCGATTGCCAAGAAATATTTTACCGAACAAATACCGTGTGAGTTAAGTTCTTTTTTGAAGTACATTGCTCGTTTTGTTGGGCCTGTCACTGAACATTTGTTCAGTTAGGCGTGCAAGATTTACCCATCACACCATTGGACGTGATGAGAAAACAAATTATCAGAGTAGTCTTCTGCCAATTGTTCAGTCCTCCCGTTGACGCATAAAATGTTATTTTTCCATGGCATTGATAGTATGATAAAGAACAAGTCCCTGTATTTAGTTGGCATGTCTTGCGTAGTTGCCAAGCAGTATATTGTCAATTCGTCTCCCGTACAAGTAAACACATTTTGGTTATTTATTCCTTAAATATGTTGTGACTTCGGAAATTTCAATGGGAGTCGTTTGATTCCATTAAACCGGTAAAACAAATCAATGCCATGTTATCCACAGCGTCCTTATTACCAAATATGAGTGCATAGCACAGTATGCCTAAAGAACCAGTAACCTAGATTCTCTCCTTGATTTAACTTCGAAATCGGTTTAAAGTATTTTGAGGTATCAGCACTACCACACAAGAAACCATGACAAACGTTTTTCATCTCTGGTGTCAAATCTTAGCACGTGAGCTGCGAAGTCGTTAAAAAATGCACTAGATCTAACACGCGAGACTACGTCAAGAAAAATTATCACCTGCAATATCGCCTTTACATTTTTCTATCGCTTTGTGTAGAGCCTTTCCTTTACACACTATTCTAGGTAATTTTTAAATTGACGTATTATCTAACGCCATTACATTTTCACTCTTTGGAACCCAATGTATTTAATGTTTGACAGTAAGCTGGTATTAACCAAACTACATTACTGCTTTCGGGTTTTCCTGTTACTCATGTTAAATTTTAGTTTCTGTTTGTTCTTTTCACACTCTAAAACTGGTTGCTAATATTGTCTGAAACTGCATGTACAGGTAATAAAAAATTATAAAGGCACTGAAAGTTAAGTTAAAAATGGAATTGTTTACTGATGGTTCCGTGACACTAAGCGCATAGGTGAATCCAACCGGCATTAGCACAATAACTCTATGGACTTTTAAAATTTAATCTTGCAAGTTTAACTATGGAACGAAATAAATATAGTACATAACATCCTTGCTTTGTGGGTATATCCAACATATTTTCAAAATTGCCGCAATATTAATTTTCCTCAGAATAACTGTGGCGTTAAAACTGAATTACTGTTTGCTAAAGTAGATAGTTTTATTGGACTTCATGTACCATAATACAGTTCTCTTCACGCTCTGCGTAACGCCAATTTAATTCCCCAGGTATAACTAAAAAACAAATCCTATCAGTCTTGGTTACTTCACTTCAAAATTTGTCCCTCCCTCTTAAACCGCCCGTAAATGATCCTAAAACTATTCAAATACTTGGACTGGGTAACAATTATGAAGAACAGTTAAAAATCCCTGACGTGTTGTTACTGTAGCTTATTGGATCGAGTTTATTGTTTTGTGTTGACCTTTCTATTCATAATTATTTATGTGAATACTTCCCTCTTTTATCATTTTTTTGTCAAAGTACATTTAAGATTGAAGCTAATTCTTGTAATACGTGTATTCAAGTCATAATATCGGTGTCCTCGTCGTGTATTTTTTTCTCTGTTTACCGAGTTCTAAAAGGTCAATACTTGTCTCTTTATTCTTTCATGGGTCAAAAGGGTCTGATACGTTAACTTTCACAGCCCACGTTGGCAATTCTTCGTGGCAACAACCGCAAAAGAAAAGGATTGAAAGAATCTTTATATGCAAATAAGCAAAATACACCTCTTCGTTATAAAGTATACGCGAGTAAACACAGCTTGTCTGGGTCGCTTTGTGCAAAAACAGTTTTTTCATAAACCAGTGGTTGGTAAAATTCCATGAACTGGAAAAATAGTACAAAATATTTTTTAAGTCTATGGAGTACTGTTATAAGTTTGTACTGAATATCTGTCAAATCAATCTTTGATATAAGTCAAAACAAAGAATTGCAGTTAAGAAAACGAACAAATTTCATCTCGTCTTTTTTTATTTGTCCATATAACCTAAACTAAGCATTTAATAAATACAGATACAACGACGCCTAACTTACAAAACATAAAAAATTTTTACGCATGACAGCAATTTATGTTTCGAATTTTTTGCAATAACACCTTTGAATGAACCCTTATAAACTCCACACCAGTGTAGCCAAGGGAACAGTTTTTTAATAATCCGTAAGATCGAAAATACTAGGAAAGTATGCAAAATTGTGATGAAAGTAACATTTATTTACTATTATCGTGATATTGACCAATGCATCACAAAATAACATCTTTTGGAATCAAAATGTATTCCACAAATACGAAGAATTCGCATCCGTGCAAATCAAAATACAAGACATTTCCTCAAAAATTTCAAGAAAGCGAGAAAACAGAGAATGATGAAAGCTATGTAGTGTTGACTCTAGTTACAAACACAATTACTTAATATGTTGCCCAATTCATAGAAAGATATACGCAGTTCATGTCACACCTAAAAAATCGAAAAAACGACAACCCGTGATTCTTAGTTTCTCGAGGTCACAAAAATACCTGGAGAAGAAAATTGAATAATAAATGGCGTTTAACCTTGTCGTACACCTTAAATCAAGATGAAGAAAATCGTTATAGTCTTCTAGAAAATGTTTTTTGCAGTATCTGAACGATTTATTATGGAATGTGTTAAGAGATATGGCTATCTTTTGCAGTTTGAATAGCAACCATGGATGAGCATGTCATAACTGCAACAAAACTATAATAACAATTGTGTTCGTAAAACATGAAAACCTTGAGTCATGCAGGTTAAATGAGTGCATAACTGAGAAAAAAGGTACCCTTTACAATAAACTCAGGACAATACTATAAGTGGCAATCCTAGCATTGCTTAAAATTCTCAAAATTCATGTCATATAGGTGAAAAACGAATCTGCATTATCCAGCTTACCAAGATATTCCCCTTTCTTTATATTCTCAATTTCATGATACACCACAGTAGAACACTGGGATCCGTGATGCAGAACAGATCTTGCATTACAGATCTTACCACAGGAAAAAACTGAGATTCGTTTTTACCTCTATAGCTGCTTTTTCTTTCTATAAATACTCCATGTTTTAGAAGCCTCTGCTGCAGTGTTACCTTCTGCTGAGTTTTTTGTGTGTGTGGTGGGGGAGAGGAGGTCAACTAACGCAGTACCTTTGGGATGTTAAACAATGATTTTACCTCCAACATACCAAGACGTTTCCAATACCCCTAAATACCATTTCACTTCTAAGGCGTAAATAAAAAAGCCCCAAATGATAGATAAATGAGTGCAAGAGAAATATTACAACACAAAACTACTCGAAAAGTCACGCAAATTATTGTCTATCCAGAGTATATCAAGACTCCGAAATCAATATCAGTTATCTTAGTAAAGCAATGCTAAGTAAAATCACTTGCAACGTATATCCATAAACCAATTAATCTTTTAGTGTTATCATTTAAAGTCACTAATACACACTCACACAAGTCCCCCTCCACTCTTCCTCTATCTGTCTGTCTGGGTCTCTCTGTCTCTGTCTGGGTTTTTTCCTCTCTCTCTCTCTCTCTCTCTCTCTCTCTCTCTCTCTCTCTCTCTCTCTCTCTCTCTCTCTTTCTCTCTTT